>KV429108.1:0-135018 GCA_001632345.1 Daedalea quercina L-15889
ATTCAGCCTGTAATGCACTATCGACACTGCGAGCGAGAACACTGGGACGGCTGGTTTTAGGAGCCTGGAGCAGAGCAAGTAACCACACAACGACGATACAATTGTTAAAATATCTCGGCCCGGAGGGACCGCGCAGAGGCGGGTCAGGCGCGTGACGAACGCGCTGCCCACACGCGTCGGGGTCGCGTACCATCCGGATGAATCCGCCATGCATCCCCTTGTCTGTCGTCGTCTATGGCTGTCCTCGACCGAGCTGCATGCATGCAGCACTGTTACCCGAATGCCCAGCAGGGCTAGGGGCGTCCCACATCGCCGGCTCATTTCCCGAACAACAGAACGCCGGAACGACGAACCGCCGAAAGCCGCGGGCAAGGAGGTATGAGCGACATATCAAGCTTGCCAGTGAGCGCGCACTGACAGGAGCAGCAGGGAGTAGGCGAGGATTCGGGTACTAGTAAAGCTGAGAAGGGGGAGGAGGAGAGCCGGTTGCCTCTCTTGCAACGACCGTTGGGCGTGTCAGAACGACCGACTTCACTGCCACAGTCATGGGAGCAGAAGCGGGAGGAGCTGTTGGACCAGGAAAAGAGACTGAAAAAACGGCACGAACTGTGAGCTTTAATGAGGGAGCTCCCTTATTCTGTTGGCTGAGACGTCTTTCGCGTGACTATCCAGAGTGAGAGAAGCCACGAAAGGCTACTTCACTGATCTGAACGCGACCCGACGGTATGGCGGGAAAATGTGGATTGCGCCGAAAACCATGATCAGGGAGGACGTGAGTTTCTTCTGGAAGATTTAATGTCAGACGATAACTGAAGGCAGAAACACGTACCTAGAAAGCTCTCTATTTCCCTGACATCGTTGGGACAAACCTGCGGTCCAAAGGTGGAGTACATACGACGAGTCTATGTACAGGAAAGGTGTCGATAATAGCTATGCTAACGACGAGAATCTCTGAGGTGAGCGCGAGTCTCCGGAACAAAGTACTTGCAGTTCATGATACGATCCCCACATTTGAAACGGCCTATAGCTGCAAGTGGCCAACTACATCACGCCAACGCACGAGCAGTACTCGTCGCATCCTATGTACCGATACATCCAGGTCAATCTGCAGGAGAACCTTCTCAAGTCCCTCCTCGTCTCCCTCTTTACGTCCAACATCCGGAAGACCGTGCCCGAGGAGCTATGGGACACGTATCTCGTCAGCAGCCAGAACATGGAGTGCGCGCCATTTAATTTTATTACACCGTCGTAGCTGCATGCTCATCGTCTGTCTCGTCCGTAGCTACGTTCGTCACGACATGGGACTGGATAACAGCCGTATCGGCTATGTCTATCTGGTCGATGAGCAGTGCAGAATACGTTGGGCGGCGTGTGCGGACCCGATAGTGGAGGAGATTGAGGCGCTGAGGGTCTGTACTGGGGTTCTGCTGAAGAGGCACACAAAGGGATCAGACAATGCCCCTTCATGACGCGCCGATATTACTCGCGTGGGCCTTCGACTAAATGAATCCTTCACCTCAGGTGCAGATCCAAAACATATTCAAGGTGCTGGCCCTGGAATTTGTCTGCGACCATGCGAATCTCTCCGAGATGATAGAGAGCGCAGGCAATTTTGCAGATCATTGGCTGAGGTCCCCCTTGCCCATTTGTACAAGCTGACGTCTTTGCTCATCCCGCGTCCAACGCTCCTTCTTCATACCCCAGGGCAGTCCTGGATCTTCCCTAAAGCCTCGAGCAAGCAGCGAATGGCCAAGAGCGTTTGAGATTAGGCGCCCCAAGGCTTTGCAAGCCGAGGATGCGCAACTCTTCGGACACGCGACTCCACGTGCGGCGTCCAGCGGGCACCAAAGGCGTGTTCCACAGACACCACCACGTCTCGCGCGTCCGCTTCCAGGCCAACCCTACGGGCATCCAAGCTTAACTGAGCAAGGTCAGGAAGCAGCACGATGTTCTGATACACGTCCCTCTGGTGCGGTCCACTCGCAGGTGTTGGATCTGATACGCACTCTGCCTTGGATGAGTCGCCGTTCCTTGGACGGTTCGAGAATCGAGAACCACCTTTTGAGGTGCTGGTTGGCGCTCGCCGATGAACACGTCCGTCTTATCGTGCGTGCCCCCATTCCGGAGTGGTCCTGCACCGTTCATTTCGCTCTAGCGCAATCAGGTCTCGGATGCGGCGATGCCTTGCCTCTGCAGCCCCGCCCGCTCGCAGCGGGCCCTTCATGCTAGGTATCGCCAGCGCTGCGATGTCCGCTCATCGTATACGGTCGAAGGCCCCGTAACTACACAGCGTGGCCCAGAGTAACTTCTTGCAGCGCCCTACTGGCTCCTACTGGTCAACTGACTACGCTGTACGGAATGCCACGTAGCACAGAGGTCTTGACCGCCGTGATGGCGTCATTGGTTAAGGGCATGCCCCATCAGAGCCTTTTTGTGTAGGTGGGCCTGTCGTTCACTGTGATATGACAGAGATGCGACGCTTACACGTAAGTAGCGTGTGAGGGCGACTCCGCCGCACGGATGGGCGGAAAACAGATTACTCCTTGACTGCTGCAAGCGGGTTGTGATTTGCTCCTCTTGGACATACGGAAAGTGCGTTGTTCTCAACCAGTATCCGATGCCCAATTATGATCTCACGAACGCTATCTCCTGCAGTTGCTCATTCAGTGAGGATCAGTGACGTCTGCTCTCTGTCCATCCGCTGCGGCCCTGTACATCTATTTGAAGTTGTGTTACTACATCGCTGACGGCACACCCTCTCACGTTAGCCCCACCACCTCGAATTTGTTCTAGTACGGAGATAGACTCGCTCGCCTTCACACTTACACCAGGGTTCCAGAACAGGTGATATTGTGTGTACTGTGTCTACTCTCTGTTACAGTGACGAGAGCACGATATTGGCCACCCATGCTATATCCCAGTACGTCGGTTCCGACTTGCGAATGCAAGGACGACGATCCAGATCATCGGGACGGCGTGCGTACAATGTATGGTCAGTAAGAATGCAAGTGTGATCCATGCGGCATACTTACTTCCTCACCTTGCCTAGGCTTCCAATCACTGATTCCCGTCTGCGGACATCGTATACCGGGAAACCTCTACAACCAGCTATGCGCCCTCTGACGCGTCACCCACAGAGTTAGTTGAAGCTATGCAGCCCAGCGTTCTGAGGCTAATAGTAATACCGTTGGTACAAAATGCAGTGTGTATTTTCACATGATTTTGGCCGTTAACGAGTTGGCGGATGAGTGAGTTCGGATCTTGATCAATCTCGAGATCTATGCGATCTGCGCCGTTTACTCGTGTTCGGCGTTTTGCCACTGGCTTTGCTGGCAATGCCTCCGTCCCAACCCTTCATCTGAGGAAGCCAGTCTTATCGTGTACTTATCTCTACCGGGCGAACGAATGGACATTAACTTCTTACTTATTCCGAGCTATAGAGATGGCGGACACCACTTGGCGCCCGGGCGTTAGACAGGTGCGCAAACGCCACTGCTCCCTTGGCGAAATAGGTAGACCGAAGGTAGTCGAATGAATGTGAGCGCCATCTTGCATTATCTGGCACGAGCAGGCGTGTTCAGAAATTCCACAGGATCTCACAGCCACTCGGATCCTTGTCGGCCCCTTTGTGAAGAGCCGCCACGAAGAGCACCCCGGCCTCATGGTGTACACGCACAGTCCGTCTGTATGTCACGTTCTCGCCTGATAAAATACCGACACTTCGAGTGCCATGTCTCCCCGTCCTTGGGTTTCTCTGTGCTCTGCGGTTCGCCTATCTATCCCGCGCACCCACCTTCCCGACGCCGGTCGCCATGGTCTCCTCTGAGGTTGCATGCTCGCCACAGCCGCCACCACTCGGCACGCTCATCGATGACGATTCTCTCGAGCTCGTCGAAGTTCTTGGCTACGGTGGCTACGGTGTCGTCTACCGAGCCGTAGACGTGTACTCTCAAGAGCCTATCTCCTATGCTGTCAAGTGCCTCCCCCACTCGTCCAAGCGCAATGCCACCCGCCAGCGCCAGTTGCACTTGCGCGAAATCACTCTCCACCAACTCGCGTCCGCGCACCCTAACGTTGTCACCCTCCACCGCGTCATAGAGGACCCGCAGTACACGTACATCGTCATGGACTATTGCGAGGATGGCGACCTGTTCTCGCAGATTCTCCATCATCGTCGTTATCTGGGCAATAATGAGCTTATTAAGGACGTATTCCTGCAACTGCTTGACGCAGTGGAGTACTGCCACTCTCTCCATATTTATCACCGAGATCTCAAGCCGGAGAACGTACTCTGCTTTGACGGTGGGCTTCGCCTTGCCATCACAGACTTCGGGCTTGCCACGACAGAGACGGTCAGCACGGAGTTCCGCACCGGTAGTGTCTACCACATGAGCCCAGGTACGTGCGATACGCTGCGCTTCACTATATAAGCCCTAATCCCGCTGTAGAGTGCCAGGGCGGCGTCTTCGCGCCAACGAGGACATATTCCCCCCTCTTCAACGATATCTGGTCGCTTGGTATCATTCTGCTCAACCTCATCACCGGTCGGAACCCATGGAAGTCGGCAGCAGCCGACGATTGTACGTTCCAAGCGTACCTTCGTGATCCTCTCCACTTTCTTCCCACCGTGCTCCCCATCTCAGAGGAGGTCAACATGCTCCTGGTAAGGACGCTAGAAGTCGACTGGCGCAGGCGTATCACACTCCGCGAGATGCGCGCAGTAATCAAGGGCATCGAGAACTTCTACTCTCCCGACGTCCTGTTCGAGGACAGCATGGCGCGGTGTCCTTGGGAAGCTGGTATTCGCGCAGAGTCCGAAAGCGAGTCGTCGTCCGAGGAGATCGAACCTGAGCCCCAGGAGAGACCCCACGACGAGGCGCTTGTCTCGTCCTGGACCGACTCCGACTCCGAGATGGTCTTCGCGACGCAGTCCGAGACAGACAGATCCTGGGCCGCCGAGTCCCTTCGCGCGCAGCACGACTCCTACGGCCGCTCAATGTCTCCGTCCCCGGCGTCGCCGTTGTTCGCGAAGAACAAGCTCTTCGATGCGCTCGACACCCCGAGCAACCCGTCCACGTACTCCGTCGTCTCGTCGTCGCCGTC
This sequence comes from Daedalea quercina L-15889, assembly GCA_001632345.1. Taxonomy (NCBI): domain Eukaryota; kingdom Fungi; phylum Basidiomycota; class Agaricomycetes; order Polyporales; family Fomitopsidaceae; genus Fomitopsis; species Fomitopsis quercina. Next base: position 5,104 of record KV429108.1, read on the forward strand.
GATACCGTCGCTCCCGAGGACGCCGGGCCCAGATAGTAACGAGTGGAGCCAAGCGAACAGACGTCCCGTCCTGCGCTTGAACGTCGACATGAACAACGGTCGGCCTTCGTACTACGACGACAGCGTCATGATGATCTCTGCGCGTTCTTCGTCAATGCATACCGCTCTCGAGTCGCAGATGGAGGCATATGGCATGTATTCGCCATATCTCTCCGCCGTGGTTCCCGACAAGACGTCGTACCTCATGTCGGCGACCCAGGCGATGGACATCGAGACGCCTGCCACCGGCAACGCAGACGTAGACGCCAAGTCGACCTACACATACCCGACCATCGACGGCGACACCTCGACGTCGGCGCTAAGGACAGAGTCTCCGATCCTCGGCGTAGACAACCTGGGGTCCACATCAGGCGAGACGACCGCAATCGATCGCTTCTCCTACAACTGGGACCGCCCCTTCTCGCCCCACAACTCTCCGGATACGACCGGCTCGTACTCGTTTCTTGACTTCAGCCCGACACCGACCTCCCCTCGCCAGTCGCTCGCCTGGTACTCGTCGTTTTCCTTTCTCTCTTCCGAGCCTCGTGCCGCAGGGCCGACCCCCCAGGCGTCGTTTTTTCCACCGCCTGCTTCGCCTGCTCCTCTCCCCATTCGTCCGCCGCCTTCGCCCGCGCGCGAGCGCAAGCGCACGACGTCGACGCTCAGCTTCCTAGGCCCCCTCAAGCTCGCGTTCCCGCGGCGCTCATCGTCGCCCATCGGGCGGTCCACCGCGATCGAGCCGCGTGCGTACGGTCACTCCGACTCGGCGCCCGCCGCGCTGGGCACCAACTGGGCATTTTCGCAGTCGACATCGAGCGGGTCTGCGCCGCAGCCATACCTCTGCCTCCCGCCCGCGACCGCCGACCATGCGCAAAAGGCCGAGCCGCGTATCGCGGGCACCCAGCGGGCGCGCCAGCGGAAAAGACTTAGGTCCGCGCGAGCGTGGTTCTCGCCCGGCAAACTCTTCTCAGCTGTGCTGACGTGACTTTGACGAACGGATGACGATCTCTATCTTTATCACTCAAACATTCTTGCATTTCCCGCATATATCTTGCTCGCATCGCATCACTGCACACACGACTCATCGCATTCACCTACCCATCCATAGCCCCCCTCATTGTTGTCACTCATCATTGGCACACGCATTACTAAGTTGCATTGTATTTGGACTATCTTTATCTCGGTTGAGCCGTTTACGCTTCTGTGGAACACCTGTTGTACTATGCCGCATCCATACCACTCACCAGTATGCCATATGCCATATGCGACCGACTTTCGTTAACGTTGGAACCCCGGCTGGACGCTCAGCTTCAAGTCCTGCACTGACGTCGCGAGGCGCCGTAGATGGATTAGCCGCCATCGGGTCGCAATTGGATTACTACCGGGCTGTTTTTTCCGGCGAGTCGATGTACCACACCGGGCAGTATCCTGTAGTCAGTCCTTATGTAAGGCCTTAAATGACACCTTGTAAAGGGGGTAGGCGATCGTATATAGTGTCACTATCGGACAATGATCGAGTACCTTCATCATTTCGCTAGGATGGACAATTGCCACGATAACTTTACGACATAGCTTCATTCGATTGAAAATGGTCACAAGTACTTAACACTGACAAGATGTAGACGTACGTCTACTGCCTGAGCCCAAACATGCGCAAGGCAGGTAGGCACATGCATAGCTTTGTCGCCGATGATTGCAAACACCGATGGTCTTTCGTCAGACCATGTACCACTCCCGGGCCTTGAGTAGTCTACGTGTATATCCTCATTTAGGATTGTACGACGTAGGGCTACATGAATCGAGAGGAGACTTCAATCGCTACAGTACGGATGTCGTCGCAATACCTCGCCTATCCTGATTAGCGAGTCCAAGGGTATCTACAGACTACCATCCACCCGGTCCGCCACCGCGACCACCACCCATACCGGGTGGGCCCCCTCCACCTCCACCTCCCATACCGGGTGGGCCTCCTCCACGTCCGCCTCCCATACCGCCATGATGATGACCCCCGCCCATGCCGCCGCCGCCGCCGCCTTCAAATCCGCCCTGCATACGCAAGTGATAAGCCTAAAATCATAGAGCAAGATTCTCCACTTACCATTCCGCCTCCTGGTGGGCCACCAAATCCTGGCCCGCCATGTCCGCCACCACCGGGCCCTCCACCGAACCCGCCTCCATTGCCGTAACCTCCTTGCATTGGTTGCTGACCTCCATAGTAGCCGCCTTCCTGGCCGTAGCCGTTGCGCTTATTGAGCTGGAAAACATGTGGTTAGATGAGCTGGATAATTCCAGGAACTCGACAGAACTTACACCACACAGCAAACTGAGTAGACCCATCACAACGCTTTAGGTTTAAGTCGAGTCAAATGTGTCGATGGGTATCGCAGTGTTATTGATGCCGGAGTGTGGTCGTGAAGTCGTAGCAGAAGTGGCCTCACAAACACCTAATGCATCCTTATATATGATGCGGAAGCTATCTCAGGAGGATGGGGGATCCAATGAAGCTGGCTGGACCAATGAGTCGATGACGGGGGGGCAGGGCAGCGGGCTAGGGATCCCGGATAGCGACTGCGGAGCGGCGCATCACGTCATGCGAGGGTTCGGGGTTGGTTCGGGGCGCAGCCCATGAGGCGAACGTAGACAGAGCTACTGCGCCGAGGCAAACACTGGCGGAGCATTGCGGTAACCTTCGGGAAGGAACGGATTGCAGAGCTTGCGCAGGGACCAGAACCAGGACGACACCCCTTCGACCCCAGCATAGGGACGAGACCGCCAATATCAATCGTATGTTCGCATGCTGCATTGACACATCGCTCGACACACACACACACTATTATTCCTTGCGTACGTACCGCCTGACGATAAGTAATGGTGGCCACGGTTTACGCACGACGTCTGAAGCTGCAGCGACGTCAATACATCTTGCAAGCATACGACAGCCTCGAGTACGTATCCAGTGGAGTGACACGCAACTCAACCCATGCCGAGGGCATACACAGAGCCACGCACGATCATCGAGCAGTGGTCTGCTGCGCTCCTGTCTTCTGAGAGACTTTGTCGACTAAAGGCGCTCGCGCTGCGGTCTCAGCAGGAATGACGAGCCTCTGGCTGGCATCTCTTCTTTGCGAACGGCTGTCTCCTCTGAATCCCAAGTAGTAGACCATCGTGGACTCTCCACCGACAGATTCGCTCTTCATATAAAACATGCAGTTCAGCATCCAAGTGGATTCGATAACTATACTCTCGACTCACGAAGAATAGTGAGAGAGAATACACGTTAGCAAACGCCGCACTGCGCAACGGATACTCTGTCACGCCAGTTTCGCCTTCGAGGAGGCTGATGTTCAAGTGCGGGGTGATATCCTCGGCCGCGGCGAAGTCAACAATCGTCGCATGGTTAGCGTATATGCGCATGCGGCGTGGCGCTGCTTCGCCCCTGCCTGATGCCTCGGTCAAGCTGTCTCTCAGGATTGTCCGATGATTGAGTACGGGCAACTTACCAAGCTTAACGAGGACAGACTTAACACGCACGTTATGCGTAAACGGCACATGGATGATGAACTGTAGGCTATAGAAGTCAGCACGCTGACTGGCTCGCTAGCGCACCTGGCGCAAACCTGGTCATCGACCCCGGACTCGGCGTGCCGTGAGGTGTCGTTGCGCTCGTCCCAAGGTTTGATGATCGCTTGTGCGTCCTCGGGAACGGTCAGATTCAACCCGTGCACACTTCGGACGCGTTACATGGTGTAGAAGGGCACAAAACGCGTATGCAAGCTTACTTCAGCTTGTCGATGGTGCCATACAGGTTGTTCCCATCCGTCTCTGCTGCTAGAGACTCAAGGGTGTTGTCAGATGACATGTCTTTGTTTCAACCGGCCTCTGAAAGCGAATAGTTGCGCAGGAGTGTGTCCGTAGTCGAGACAGGTCAGGCGGCGAGTGCAATGAACCAAAGAGACGTTGATGATCAGTTGCCGGTGAAATTCAAATTTCAAGCTTCAAGCTTCGTTGCGCGGTCCCAAACTACAGAGAGGAGCTGAGAAGTTAGAATTGTACGAAGTTAGTGTGAAGTTGCAGATCTCATACTTATCCGCGTATGCCTGTGACGACTTCGTGATGGGTTCCGTGACTCATGTATGTCACACTAATCGAAATGTCACACCGACCGGAGTTCGCTGTTTGCATTCAAAAGTTCATCGCTCCTGCCAACAACAATTGGGTGCTCGGCACCCTCGACCTCGATGCACTTTGTCAAGAATGCCCTGCGCGCTGCGTCGACAAGCCCGATGGCAACGAAACTCGTTGCACGTTCGCGGCCATCGGCGCAAGTGCTACGCTGCTATGCCACCACACCCCATTCACCCAACTCGCCCGCTGAAAACGACGGCGAGTTCAACGACATCGAGATACCAGACCGCGTCCATCCAGACGCCCCCGATCTCATGCAGGCAGATGTCCTTATGGACCTCGCAGAAACGCGGACGTTCGAGCCCAGTCGCCGCACGAAGTTCAGGAACACAGTCACTGTCCGCAACGACGACCAAAACATGTTCGAGGTCCTCCGCCAACAAGCCGATGTCGAGACCAACGACGAAGCGCCTAGCGGAGGACCCCTGTCCAACATACCTTTTGCAAAGGAGTTCCTTGACGGCAAACTCTACGTGGCCCCTCTCTTCGTCCGCCATGTTATTCAGCAGACTCCGAAGGGGCGGGTGCATCGACTCCAAAACTGCCTCGTCATTGGCAACATGAGGGGCATGGTCGGCGTGGGTTTCGGGAAGCACGACGCTTTAGCAGACGCAACCGCTATAGCAACCAAGGCGGCCCTCCGCTCCATGGACTATGTCGAGCGGTTCGAGGACCGGACGGTGTGGACGGACATGGAGCACAAGTTCGGCTCGACGCGGATTATTATGCGCCCGCGTCCCGTCGGGTTTGGCCTACGGTGCAACCCGATCCTGTACCACATCCTCAAGGCGGCAGGCATCAAAGACATTAGCGCGAAGGTGTGGGGGAGCAGGACGCCGCCGCAGGTCATGAACTGCGCTTTGGAGATGCTGTTGCCGGGTCGAGAGCCACTGGGTATGGGTGACGGAATCGGTGGATCAGGGAAGCGGACGGAGAAGCTGATGGGCATGCGGACGAAGGACGAGATCGAGCGGATGCGGGGGAGGAAGATGATTCCCTTGCGGTATCCATGATTGTATGTGGTCGATTATATCTGCTTAATTGACAGTTCACTTTGTGGTGCAACGCACGCTTGCTGAATCCGAGACTCGAGTCTTGCAGCGGTACTGCTCATGGCTGGTATACAAGTGCACCCGCTAATATGACGGTCATGACGGTGAACTTTTTAATCTCCAGACGCAGGGAGACTGCCATGACCATATGTACTGGTTAGATACAAACGGGCCATGATCTGAATCCCGAAAGCGCTTGGTGTTGGCATGCAACTATATACAGCAATGTTACAGAAGGGAAGAAAGTAGAGCGCGAGCAGTACGGCATCACAATAGTCCAAGAATAGCCAGACCTGGTAAGCTCAAGCCATCTCCACATCTCCATTCTGAGCGTTGGGTGCGGTTGCAGCAGGTGCCTCCGACGACTTGGCAGGACTGATGTCCGCACTCATAAAAGCGTCCAACTCTGCGTCAAGTTCGCTTTGCGTTTTGGGCTTCTTGGGCTCTCGAGCAGCCCGGGGAGCCCTGGTCCTGATGGGCCCCGTGCCATTCCGTCTATTCAGCAGTCAGTCTCAGGGGCGCGGTGTCATAAGCGTAGAGACGACGTACGGTGGTTGGACCCTCTGAGACTTAGGCGCGCCGCTTAGGCGATCAAGCAAGGGCGCCTTCTCAATCCGCTGCATGAGCGAAGCCGGTGCCCCGCCCCTCTTGGTCGTCCGCGGCGGAGGTGGCGCAGGCTGATAGAACGTGATTGACATCGGCTGGCCTGCCAGAGCGGTATCAGCAATGCCCCACACGCGGCGTCAGCGACGTGGCAAGAAATAGGAGGTCCATACCCTTCGCGAGTTTGCCGTCAAATCTCGTTTTCGCTGAGGCGGCCTCCTCTGATGTCTCGTATGTGACGATGGCGACGCCGGACGATCGGCCACTTCGGTCGTACTTTACAGGCGAGCAAGCGAAAGGAGGTCGGGATCGGTGTCTCTCAGGTGAATGCGGTGCATTGCGAGTTTCGTACCCTGATTAGTGGCTCTCGAACGAGTGTGCCAACTTGCCCAAAGATTTGCTGTGATGATTTAAACATGAGACACGCTAGAAAGACAACTAAGGCAAGAGCTGAGCGTACTGCGAGGTCTTTGGTAGTGAGTTCGTAGTGTAGATTTGACACCATGAGCTTTGTGGCGCCGAATGGTGTATCGACGTTGACGCTTTTGACTACGGAGCGAGGCACTGCACGACGGACTTCGGGGGCCATATCGTGCAGCCATTCGCCGTCGGAACCACGAGGACGAGCAGTCGGTCGCTACAAAGACGCGTGTTCAGTAAGTTTTCTTGGGTAGCTCCAGACTCTTGCTCACGCTGTAGGGTTTCTTCGACCTATGCATGATCTTGAATAACCGCGCGGAAATGTAACAAAATAGCAAGGATGTAGCAGACGGCGGAGGAGGTGGAAGCAAGGTGCAATGAATTTGACGCCACATTCGCGACCACCGCTTCCTACATAGTTTAAGCGGAGCGACGTAATTTCGGAGCCCGAGACCCTTCCTCAATTAGAAGGTTCTAACTTCCAAGGTTCGAGAGCGAGGCCCAAGGGTATTTATCGTTGAACTTGGACGACGGCGGGTTGGATAATCGAATATGTCCAAGGCCAATGAATAGAATGTCTCATATCGCACGATTACAATTCGATTGAGTCCCAAAAGATCGTCAGCAGGCTTGAGCTCATTAGTAGTACCCTCATTTGGCCTCTTTGTCATTTAGTCTCGAGATTAAAGCTCGAGGTTGTAGAACGAGATTCCATCTTAAACCACACTGGTAGTGAACGCTTGAACCACAACGAGCGAGGCTGAGAAAGAGAAAGCTTAGATATTGTCCGCAGATTGCGGCATGTATACTAGACGTGCGATCTCAGATCAAGGGATTCGGATGCTCACTGAGGAATTGCCCTGGTACTACAAGAAAGGCCTTCTGAGTTATTCACTGCAACATCGTTCGGCTGAACCTATGTACTTGTCTTAGTAATTGGCGCTCATTCTTCTGTAGTGTCTAGAAAACCAAAGAGAGAGAGTCGAACAATTCGACTCGATTCCCCCGAACAACTCATCCAATAGTACGTGCATATATCCCTTGATCATAGCCAGCACTCTGACGCAGGTATGTCGCAACCTGTACATTACAACAAATTACAATAGCGTACTTTTGCGCTAGGTGGCCCGACATCCAAGATGTCTATGCCTCCTGCATAACGATATCCTTCCCAGCGGGCTCTGCGACAGCCTGCCTTAGCTTCATTTGATCAGCGAGGAAGGCAAGCGTAGCATTGTTCTCTTCGCATCTGCGCAACACCAGTCAGTACAAATGACTGCACAATCAAGCTTGCACACAAGACTCACACTTTCACGATCAGATTCTCGAACTCCCCCAGTGCCTTCTGCAATGCCCGCAGAACACCGGCGTGCTCACCCGCTCGCTCACGCAAATACCGCCCATGCGTGCTCAACACCGCCTTCACCCAGACCATGACAAACTCAACGCGCGGGCTACCCTCAAGCGCCTCCGCAACACATCGCACAAGTGCGGCGACGTATATCTGTGGTACACCCCTCATTACCAGCCTGATGTCGTCCCTGGGTACCGCTGAGAACACGCGGTGTACCAGTACACGTTCATTCAACCTGAACGCCGTGATCAGTGCGGGGAGCCACGACCGCTTGGCAAGCAGCTCGAGCACGCTCTGTGGTGTGACGTCAATCGCGAGGTCAACGGGGTCGAACGCTGCGCCCTCGTCGAGCGAGTAGATTAGGAGCCCTTCCGTCGTCGCCGCCGCCCACGCGCGCCCTGTCGGCGCAAACCGCACGCATGTCGTCCGCACCTCCTCACGTACACGCCGCCGCGCCAGGTCCGCTCGCTTTGCACCTGGAAGTTCGTCGTCCCGCTGGCGTCGCTCCTCGAAGTCACTGTCGTCCCCGCGTGTGTCAACCAAGTCAATATTGCCTGCCTCGGTCACCCGCCGACTATCGAGCATGTCCTGGGTCCCATCAAGCTTGAGGTTCTCTGATGTCTTGAAGCGCTTAAGCAGCACGCCAGCACGCACGTCGTATAGCGCGACGTATGGGCTCCGGCCACCCGCAAGCACGCACCGCCCGTCAGCCGTGTAGCATATGCTCGAGTGCGATCCGCCACCAGGCGCAGCTATCAAATCGCCCAGTTTACGACCGGGTGCAGCGTCTCGCCGTGTATCGATAATACTTGTCTGCCGGCCCAGAGCGACGTCGAAGAAAACGAGCTGTCCGTCGAGCGTAGTCACAGCAAGTTCGTTGCCGTCTGGGCGGAATGCGACCGCGAGTACGTCGGAATTGAGCTGGAACGGTTCGACAGCGCGGCTGCGTCCGAAGACATTCCATAGGCGTACTGTGCGGTCCCACGACCCGCTTGCAAGCAGATTCCCGGCAGGAGAGAAAGCAAGTGCACACACAGGCGCAGTGTGACCTGCGAGGACATCGAGCAACTTCCCGGTCTGTACACTCCACAGACAGATCTCGAAATTGTCCTGTGATCCGGCAGCCACTGCTTCTCCGCTAGGGTCGACGGCCAAAGATGCGAACTGCGCTGGTGTCGGCGAAGTGAACGTTCGGAAGACGCGGTATCGTATCAGGTCTGCCGCGCGTACGGTCCCATCCAGCGATGCCGAGAAGAGTACCTGGCCCTGTTTAGCGAACTCGACAGTGGACACGGGCGCAGAATGCTCGGAGAAGGTCACGAAGCAAAAACCAGACGTGCTATTCCAAATCTTGACCTTGCCATCCTCGCCTCCTGTCGCGAGATTCACTCCGTCAGGAGCGTATGCAACCGAGTTCATGGTAGAGAAGTGGCCCTGTTGCTTCAGTACGTAGCTCTGGCTCTGCCACTCCCATACGAGCAGCTGTCCGAGTCTCGCAGCGCCGAATGCGAGCCACTCCCCAGAGGCATTCACTGCGACTGAGGATATCTTCTCTTGTGAAATACTGAGAGTGTGGAGATTAGAGAACGAGGGCATCTCCCATAGGCCGAATACGCCAGTGGAGAATCCGACAACTAGCAGGCCAGAGGGGCGGTGGAAGGTACTGCAAACGACACGTGTGCCGGACTGGTGGAAATAGTTCCGCTTGTGCACACCCCATCGCGTATGTGCGATTGAGTTTGCTATGGCTGAGGTGGACGCAACGAGTTCCGAGGTGTTACTATCCGAGTCGGGAGCATCAGAGTGTTTCGCCTTCCACGTGAAGACAGCACCGTCGCGGCTGACAGTGTAGATCTGGCAACATAGATGAGGAAAGAACGCAATTTGACAGCATCCGAAACACACTTACCGTTTTGGCATCCGCAGAGAAGTATGCGTTGATCACAACATCACGATGCCCAGCGAATGTCTTCGGACGGAACCCCTCAAGAGGGTTCAGCGTGAATAGTCGCGCGGTCATATCCCGTGAAGTGGTGATAAAGCACTGGGAGTCCGGAGACCACTCTATGCTGACGACCTCATCATGATGCCCAGTATATGTCCGATGCAATTCGAAGGGGGCAAATTCCCGAATGAGGTGGTTCGGAGTACGCCAGACCTGAACATGGGAATCATGCGTCGCGGCAATGTATTTGCCATCTGGGGAGAACTTGATGGCCTTCACTGATTTCTTGAAGTTAAAGTGGTGCATGACAACACCCCGTCGGAAGTTAACTAGCAATGCACGTCCATCTACACGAAACGTTCGATGCCGTAGCGTTGTAAAATAAGGCAATACGTACCTTCGTCTACGCTCACTAGCACGTTACTGTCCGGACTAAGGGCAATGGCAGCGATGTTCTTGCGGTTCTCAAAGTCAAAAGTACGGGACTTGTTACTAGAGAAGGTTTAGAATAGATGGGCTAGATAGCTTCAACGCTACTCACTTGACAAGGTCAAATACCGAGACACGGTTCCCGACAGGACTGAGGACTGAGTTTCCATCCGGCGTAAAGATGATATTTCCTTGTCTGTATACGGTTCCGCAGAGGTTCGAAAACTGAATGAATCGTCAACTCTGTTGCAAAATGTACAATGCGAGCAGACTACATACCTGAAAGTTTGACTTCATTAATCCAAGCTAGGAAGAAGAAACCGACGAGTTGTCCGACCTGCGATCACCTAGAATGCACCGATGCAAACGAGACAGAGGTGTATACCTGACAAAACCTTTTCACAGGTTCCAGTGAGGATGGGGAGATTGAAAAGAGATGCAGATAGTATGTCCGGTATTGTGTGCAAACCTGAAATGAGCGCTTCGTGGGGAAAATCCTGCGCTCCACTAATTCCCATTTACGGCATACAGAGACTGGGTTCGCGATCACGTGACTTACCTACGGTAAAAGACCCGGGATGTCCTTTCGTGTTACGCTGGATATGGGTCCCACCTTAGAGTATGCTGGACTTTCATACGATATGTCCTCATCATGCAATGATAATGTAAAGATACTTGTTTACCCCATCACTTCAACCGCACAACTCCCACCTCCCATGGCCGATACACCACACCCTACCCTCAGCTCTCGCCCATTCCAGTGCGTCTTTCACAGCCCACTCGCCCACACGCGCCCAACGCGCATCGCGATGCAGCCATCCAGCAATCTCTGCAGTCGATGGGCCAGGCGGCGGCGCAGCTGGCGCGAACGGCGCAGATGGGTCAACGTTCGCCCGCGAATGGCCGTGCTGCTTGTGTCGTCTCGCTGCTCCGGCTGCCATGAACTCCCTTATAGCACACTCTGCAATTCCTGCGAGCACCTTGGGTGTGAGGGATATGTACGCTTCTTCACCGGGCGAAGGCTCGCTCAACTGGCCAGAGTCTTCGTCGCCTGGTGCTACTGAGCTCACGGTAGACAGCGTGGACATGGCCGATGCACTGCTCGAGTTCGCTCTCCAGAGCGGCCCCGAGAGCTGCGTCGAGACCGTGTCTTCGCGCGGGAGCGGTCTGATCGGTCCATCCCACAGCACTATACTGCCCTCTTGATAGAGCTGTCGGATGGCGAACTGGAAGAGCCGCTTCATCTTCTTCGCCCTGGGCTCGGAAGATCGCCCCGAGTGCACCTGCCTCTGTTTGCCCTTCGCTTGCGTTGCGTCGGCTTTCTTCTGCTCCCGCTCTTCCTTGACGCGCCGCCGCCCTTCTTCGTCGACTACCCGCCGTGCAAGGATCGTGAGCTCGGGGACGCGTCGCAGGTGTGAGAGCGTGAAGCCGTATAACCCACTACTCGAACTCTCGGGTTCGTGCGGGTCTGTGCTACGAGCAGACGGCCTAGCTGCGCGAGGTGTGCATTCGTGCTCTCGTTCTACCTCACCCAATCGTGCACGTAGCTGCGAGGGCCGAGGTGTACGATCATCGCTTGCATCTGCTGTTGCAGATACTGTCGACTGCTTCCTCGGTGTGGCGAGAGATGCATTTACATGCCCCAGACCACTGCGGGGTTGGCTTCGGGGAAGTGGCGTCGGCGACGCTGAGCGAGAGCTGATAGCTGAGTCCGACCCATGTCCATCAGGCGGCGGCGCGTTGTCCATGTAGTGTTTGAGGTATATACGGAACGTGTTCGCAGTGAGTTCGCGCCTATGCAGTCTAGTTGGGTGCCGCAAGCGAACAGGAGACTAGGTGCGTACAGCCATCCAGTGATATGAAGGAGACAATGTGGCCGATGCAAGCACGTACCTGTCTTCGACTATGCCTCGAGCTCAACGACGCCGCCGACGCAGGCGAGCCATCTGTTGAAACCGATCCCACGGAGGATGGTGTTTGTGGCTCGATGAACCCCGTGCCCGCCTCGTCAGACTTGCCCGGGACGGTGGACGTGTCTGTCGCTTTAGCTTTGCCCTTGCCCTTCTCCGGGCTCTTCGGGATCCACGACGGTGGCGCTCGCCTCTTTTGCGGCGGGACAACAAATGGACCAAGGTTTTCGGCAAAGTAACGCGTACGATGTAGCTCGAGGACGGAGGTCCAATGGTTCGGTTCGTCATTCGGTGAGAGGCAGGGTCCTAAAGAAGACCATTTGGGTGACCATCAGAGCAGCACTGCAGCGATGCACTCACGAATCTCGTCGACAAGCACATGCCGTCCCTTCGATGTTTCGACCACTCTGCCAATGACACGCACGGGTGCACCGATATCTGCGATGGGCTTCGGTGGAAGAGGCAGTAAGGAAGCAGCCTTCGAAGTCGACGGCTGTGCTGACGTGCGGGCAGAAGCATACGCAGAGCTCGAGTTTGAGGCTTGCCGGATGCGCCCAGTCTTGGAATCTGGTACGTTTGACTTGCGAGGCGAGACGGCTTGAAGAATTACCTTGTGGTTGCAGTCGATGACCGCAGATCCGTCGTCCACTGTGCGAAGACGTAAATGTTAGCGAATGTCTCACGGGCGAAGTCAGTTAACTGAGTATGTGCAGACAGCCTTGGAAAACGCCAGGGCGCAATTGATGCAGACGCGATAGAAGAGTACTGTCGGGTCCTGTCACATGCCCCGTTGACGCTATTTAACTGCTTTAGTGCTGTGAAGTCAAGGAAAATTTGCTGAAGACACATCAGCAAGTAGAAATCAGGTTTAGGACTTTGTTACGATATCGCAGCGGACAAACCGGGTTTTGCAGAGTCAGAACAAAGCAATCTGCATTGTTGCTTCTGTAAGTGAGTGGACATTATGTTTCAAGGGTCCTAACATTGGGAGCCAGTAAATCAGAAGCCATGGTTACCATTATCAGGATCGCCCAAACAAGGCTATGATAGTAGACCCAGAACAACACGTTCTTACCATGCAAGTGCGATGTTAGGGGACGTTGCGATCCCGAACATTCTGGTTTGTCTCCAGTGATAGGTTCCGTGGTTTGTAGGGCACGATTATTGAAGATTCAGAGGCAGTGCTCAGATGGTCGAGGAAGGAGTAACCAGGACCCGACAGTACAATTCTTGACCTCAATCACTGATTTCATGGAAATGGGACCCTAGCAGCCCTCTCTGGACAATGCCGTAGCGTGTCATAGCGTTCGCAGCCCGAGAGTGCTACTTTGGCCTCCCACTGGCCGTCAAAGAGAGACTCAACTTACACGTATAGATGATCCGCTGCTCGAAGGCCTGTATACCGACCAGCACCCCAACCAATTCCACCGTACGGCACGGTATGCGGCCGAGCCAGAAGTATTCCATCTCTGCGGGACAGCATGACATACACGACCGTGAGCGAACACACGCAAGCACCCTTGCTCTCAGAACACACCTTTATGCCCGCTATCTCGCATATCCAGTACATCCTTCACGAAGCACCGGGCTACGGCATCCCTCGTAAGCGTCCACCTCCATACCTCTGCCGGTAATGAGGCAGACGTAGATGGGTCGCCAGCGTCATCGTTCCGCGTCGGAGAATGCTGCGGAACCATGCTCGACGGGGCGACAGGATGTTCGTCCAATTTGCGACGCTTGACGTCCTTCGACGGGGTTAGGAGGATCGAGCTGGACCTACGAACGAGATTGGCTGATTTCGTTGAGGTGCATGAGACTGTTGCTGTTGAAGTCATTTCAAAGGTTCCACGTTGACGTTGAGATATAGCTGAAGCCCGAAAAGGGTTTTGATCGCAACACCTTCAGGCGATACTGACGTTCTTCGGCAAAGCTGAGATCGTTGTCGAGGATAGAATATCGTGAGGAGTTTCCCGCTTCACCGAATAAATGCGGTCGAATGGTGCCTTTGTTCGACGTGCAAGGTCGCACCCAGCCCGAGGGTGCCAATTATGGTTGAAATGAGTCGAACGTCGTCGTAGGACGCGACGCGACGCGCTACACGTGATCGACGCAGTAGGGGCGCGTCCGCGGAGCCGCCCGGCCCACAGTTCTCTCTCGAAGTCGCGCAGCATCCGCGCCCCCTACGAACCCAGCCTCAGACTCTAAAGAATACCCCCCCCCCCCATTACTACATAGATCTACTACACTACACCGTATATACTTAGAGTCGACAGGGGCGCCCCCGCGGAAGCAGGCCGGCGCCCGCCGCGTCTTAGCACCATAGAGTTTGCTCGTAGCGGGATACAAATGTAGAGTTCATCATCATCATCCCGGCCCGCTTGCCATTCTAATGTTACAACTCTACTTGAATTCAGGGGGTTACTAAGACCGGATTTTTGGTATATGTTGTCGCCCCCAGATCTGGACGGTAACAGTTGAGGTATATTGATTCCATTCCACGGTGCGAACTTGTTTTACAAAGTATTACAAATCCACACTCAAGCGTGCGCTGAGGAAAAGGAGAGGGGGAATGAAATACGAGCGTGACTACTGGAACTTCTAAACGGGTTTGAACCCGTCCTTGTAATCAGTGTTCTTCACGATTTTACGTAGGGTCAGCATTGATCCATCTAAGAAAGCAACCACAAGCTTACCTTGGTGTACATGCGGCCCTCTTGCCTCTTCGTCATTGCAGGCTGCGGAATGCGCCTCGGGTGATTATCGTTGTCCGCGGAACCCTTTCCCTGTTTGTCATCCTGTCCATTATTCTTAGAGGCGAGGATAGTGGAGGGAAGAAACGCACATGTAGTGCACTGAGGATAGTTGAGACAACGGCCCTGCTGTTCATATCCTTGCCCGGAAGCGGAAGGCTAGCTTCCGGCTTCGGCTGGAAGTTTGGAGTGAACCGTGTGTAGTTGTCGTCAACGGCCTTGGGAAGGTCGGGCAAGGCACCCGGCTGCTGCTGGGCGTGACGCAGTTGCCCTATCAATGGTCAGCTAGGCTCTGACGGAGCTGTCAATGGAGCCTTACAGGTGGGGATCTCCGTGAGGTTCTTGACGGTGGACGGGGTGCGCTTGCCTTGAATGCTGAACTGGGCCATGTAGAAGCTCACGAGGCCCACGGCAACAATGCCCATCCCGGCGAACATCGTCTGTGATGAGAGAAGTTCATCAGCACCGGCCTATAGCGTGTATCCATGCGATACTCACCCCCCAATTGCCACCATGCCCATGGATCTGCTGAGGCGTCGCGCCCGGAATGCGCGCAGGGAAGCCCTGGGACTTCCCTGCGTAGTTTCCCCTACCAATGGATGCAGAAGAGCTAGCGACAGACATGGTTGTGTAGAATAAAAGCGCGAGTAAGGTTCAAATATGCGAGTGGATGTGGGAGTACCAGACTGAGGGGCATTCCGCGGCGAGCAGGCGGTTTATAGGCCGTCGCATTCGAATCCTGCCCGCCGGTCAGCCTGTAGCTAACACTGAGCTTGGGATTGCGGATGAATCGATGACGCCTTCGGCTCCCGATGTGCGCCCCTGAAGGGCGACGCCCTGGCGGGAAAAGCGGGAGTGAGGCTGACGATCCCCGTGAAGAGTCGGCCGCTCCGGCCGCCGTGACGGGCCCGCCTCACATACGCAGGCAGTCCCGGCCGGATGCAGCGACTTGGGGGTGTCTTCCGGGCAGCTCTTGACGTCAATTCCGGGCATGACGTCGGGGCGGGCAAGACAGACGACAGCTGTTCCGATAACTTCGGAGAGTCGGTTCTACCCGCCCGCTTTCGCAGCGACGCTGAGAGGCAACATCCTCAAACATTGACCTGCAGTGTGCGCTACGAGTCACCATATATATGAGATGGCGTGGGGACATAATCGCCCTTTGATCGCGCCCACGTAGAGATGACGGTATATATTTGCACAAAACGCCCACTGCTATGACATGAATGTTAGTTGAACGTTGAAGCTTTGAAGATCCGGAATGGCACCCTTATACGCGACTTGTGGGAATTAACTCGTGACTCACATGAAGGGATGTAACATACCGTGTTGGTCTTCCCGGACCAGTGCCGCGCGCGGTTCTATGGCCGATGGTAATGGACATAGGCAAGGCGGTCTCCGTGTCAAACATGAAGGAACAGATCTCTCCAGGATGAGATCAGTCAGCGTCCAGAGGACCGACGGCTTGAGTTCGTCATAGAACTCACCCACTAGTACTAGTACTCTAGTGATTACCCGCATCAATATGTTTCGTGGGTTTTGAAGGTCGTATATTAGTAGATGCTACCAGTGTTGCCCCCTAGAAATTCCCAAGCGCGCTCAAGTTTCAACTGACGTTCTCGACGCTGTGGCATAGCCGTTCGCTGACAGGTCGGATTAGAAGGGCTGGTACCCATACCGGCAATGGATCCTTGTATGCTCCATGTCGTCTTGTTGAAAACCCGCGATGAACCGTTGACAGCGTTTATATTCAAGTTCGCCGTGCGGCGGTAGGTCCGGGTAGCGGAGGGTTTCCGAGGTATTATCGTGACACGCGAGGAATTGTCAGTTTCGAGGTGGGATACATGGAAGGCAACATCACTCGCAGTAAAGACTCCGTCATCCCCTTGCAGGATAAGTCAGTTTCGCGAGGGGATCCGTCTCTTCGGATGTGAGAGCGCCAATCCTAAATCCATGCTGTAAGTCGAGAAGAAGAGAGAAAGCAGTGCGAGTCTCACCATGGCACGCATTCGCAGTCAACATGCAATCCAACGAGTAGAGAAGTATGGCTCATGTGGGTGAAGACTTGCGAATAGGGTGATAAGCATGTTATGGATTGACTGCTTCTTCGGGCGTGTCTTGTACTGGCATCTTTGTGGGCGAGCTGCGGTAAACACTCTGTGGCGCGAACACATGTTCGGGAAATCATCGCAGAGTAGCGCCATCCCTCCACGGGCTTAACTACGGCTCCAATGTTCATGTGATCAGGGTTCAAACGTTGACCTGTGCCTGGCCAAAAAGTACTAGTGGCCTAGATGCTCGTCCACTACACGGTAGCGGTCTTTTCAGGCCGTTACCTGATGGTACTTCGGTCTTCTCACGTTTGTAACCTCCCGAGAGCAACGGGACGAGGTGCAATAGAGTTTGCCCAAGACGCATGACAGCTGGAAAGATCAACTACGAGAGGCAAAAAAGTATAGCCAAGACGCGCCTGCAGAAACTTCGGTGGCTCGTCCTGCCCCTGTTGTAAGCTCACGGAAACTTCTCCTCCTGGCGGCGACAGGAGTGACTTGGGAGTCATGTATCGGTCATGTACACCCACAGTACGTGACGCTTGTCTGACAGTGTCGCATTCATTGGTTCCTGCACTTCAGGGGAACTTGTTAAGGATATTGGCTTGAGCTCGTCAGGCGACTCTCATCTAACTTCAAGCGGCTCTCATGAACCCGTCGTTAGTACATCTGTCAAAAGAGGCGTGAGCTTGTCCGCTCGCGCGTGCATCGAAGTCGTACTTCCTACCTTGTATCGGCTTCTCGACTTCGAACCCACGTCCTGTCTAGCGTCGACGTACTTCTGCTCAGGGATCAAGGTTCCATGAGACTGGCAGGCCCCGGGTGCGTGCCTAGAGCGTACAAACCCGTTGGTCCGTCTATAAACACATGGGCCCAACGGCTTGGAACCAAAGTAGCTCAAATCAATCCAGCGCCCGCCTCATCATGAACCTTGAACGTAGGCTTCCTTGCCACTGGGGGAGTGCCCACCGAGTTGGTTTATGCTAGATCTTGGAAGGATGCTAACACACATCGTGCTTTTCAGGGCAGCAGACGATGGAGCTAAGTAGGGGCTAATAGATGGCACTAGCAGAGATTGAACGTCCTCGGACTCACCGGGCGCCAAAACGCCCACTGGTGTGTCTTCGGAGCAGCTCCGAAGCCATCGGGCGACACTCTTTCCCCAGTTTGGCAACTGTTGAGATTGAAGGCGGCTCTGCTGACCTCAGGCTCGTGCTGCGACCCCGCCGAGTGGACCGCCTCCTGACGACAGACAACAATCAGACAATTGGGCGGCCCGGCGTATCATGACTGTTTTGCTTCGGCAGCTCGCATGAACAACGGAATGTTGCTGGCGGTGTGACCATATGCATGGGCACGAGATCCTCGCCCGCAGCGTCCGAGGCACCCAAACTTAGGAGTGAAACGGTACGTCGCCCTGCCACATACTTACTGTGAGTTCCGGTATGACGAAAACGCTAGCTGAGCCAGAGAATAGTCCGGAAATACGCCCGGCAGGGTCCTATTGCCTTTGGTCTCAGCGATCAATCATTAGTGTTCAGTTGTCATTATCCTTCAAATTGATGGCACTCCAGCCCCAGGCAACCGTGCGTCTCGGATGATTGCTACGCATTTGGTGGATCGCCGTTGGCTTTGCGTCTCCTACTTCGTGCTATAGATGTGTATGCCCGCTCGTATGGACCAGCAGAGCTGCCGACACTAGCTGATCAACACCCCGCGAACAAGCAACGGTGCCTGTATCAGGGTCTCCCCATATTTGTGGAGCCGAATAAACCTAGATCCGGTGGGGAAATATGGGGAAAGGATGCGGGCAAACACTGGAGAATTACTTCGATTTGTGGTGTCACATGTCGTGTCTCCATACATCGCCCGCCCACTGCTCGCGCGTTGGCACCCCTGGCCGGGGTGTGAACTATAAAGACTACACCCTGTGGCCGTGGGACAGCCATCGCTCGGGTCTACCGCGTTCGCAGCGTCCTCCTCACCACCAGCTTCGCGTACACGTTACCCCTGCAACGTCCTCACGATGGGTGTCGGTGGAACAGTTGCCAAGGGTGGCCACACCTCCAACTTTGCCCACTTATTGAACCCGAACCGGAAGTGGTACAACAACAAGCGGTACATACTTCATATCTTCTTGCCCGGATTAAAGGTGTTTCTAACACTGCCGTCGGCATAGGTTGATCGTTCTCCATGCCTGGATGGTTCTCCTGTAAGTCGATGAGGTGCCGTGGTGCCGAGGAGGATACTTACCTACTCCCTCGCAGGCTTATCACATCATCCGGAAATGGATTCGACGGTAGTCTGATGAACAGCTTCCAGTCCTTGGACCAATGGAAGGATTATTTTCATAACCCCCAAGGCGGCAAGCTCGGCCTACTCAATGCTATCCAGGTGAGATTCGTTGTTCCGCCGTTGCTTCAGATCTCTCTCAACACGCTCAGAACATCGGCGCGCTCGCTGCCTATCCTTTCGCACCTTACCTCTCCGATGGCCTTGGGCGACGACGCACCATCTGGATTGGCGCGACCCTCATGTTAGTCGGCGTCGCACTACAGACAGCCGCGCAGAATCTCGGCTTTTTCATTGGAGCTCGCTTCCTCGTCGGCTTCGGTCTGACGTTTGCCAGTAAGTCTCTTCAGTACCCCTTACCACCAACCTTACTTACCAATGTACCAGCCAACTCCGCGCCAATGTTGGTCACTGAGCTCGCGTACCCGCAATACCGACCGCAGCTCACATCCCTCTACAACTCCCTCTGGTACTCGGGCAACATCATCGCATCGTGGACGACTTTCGGCACCGAGTACGTCAACAGCACCTGGTCCTGGCGTCTCCCGTCCATGATGCAGGGCGTCCCCGCGGCATTCCAGTTCTTCCTCGTCCTCCTTGCACCTGAGAGCCCGCGTTGGCTCATCTCCAGGGGTCGTGATGCGGAGGCACTCTGGACTCTTGCGTACTACCACGCGGATGGCGACGAGACCGACGGCTTGGTGCAGTACGAGTACGACGAAATCAAGACCTCTTTGGAGCTCGAGCGCACGAGTGAGCTTTGCATCCTCGTTAGGATCCATATTGATTACATGACTGAATGGCTTTATCACAGCCTCTGTCGGCTGGAAGTCACTAGTGCGGACGTCGGGCAACCGGAGGCGCATGCTCATCATTGTCGCCATTGCTTGGTTCTCGCAATGGTCTGGCAACGGTCTCGTCTCTTACTACCTCACCAAGGTGATGACCTCCATCGGCATTACCAACACAACCATCCAGCTTCTTATTACCGGGTACGTACTCTCATCTGGTGAGGCATACGCGCAGTCTGACTTGGAACGCGATATGCAGTATCCTGGCTATTTGGAACTTGCTCTGGGCGGTCTTCGCATCGTTTATGGTCGAGCGCGTCGGTCGCAGGCTGCTGTTCCTGACTTCCGCCGCGGGCATGTTTATCTTCTTTATGCTCCAGACGATCTGCACGGCTCGCTACCTCATCTCCGGGACCCACGCAGCGGCACACGCCGTCATTGCGTTTATCTTCCTCTTCTACGCCTCTTACGAGTAAGCACGCATTCATATGCGTCCACCGCTTGCGAGCTGATTGGTAGTGTAGTCTCGCGTTCACTCCACTCATCGTGTCGTACACAGTGGAAATCCTGCCGTTCTCCGTCCGTGCAAAGGGCTTCAACGTGTTCAATTTCACCATCTCCGTCGCACTCATCTTCAACCAATATGTCAACCCCATCGCTCTAGACGCGATCAGCTGGAAATACTATGTGAGTTCGGACATCCTTGGAACGTTATGCTGCATAACTAATCACGGGATGGTATGCACAGATTGTGTACGTCTGCTGGATAGCATTCGAGTTCGTGTTTCTCTGGTTCTTCATCGTCGAGACAAAGGGCTTGTCCCTCGAGGAGACCGCCGCGCTCTTCGACGGCAAGGAGGCCACAGAGCAGATCCACGCGGCGGGTGTCTCGGAAGTACGCACAGACGACGTGCTCGACGAAAAGTTCAGCGCATGACCGAGCACCGGTGACGCGTAGCTTTCTATTGTTTTCTTTGGGATCCTGTAGGTTACAGCCACGGTATGCCAGTGTACCCCGTATGGGTTCGGACAGCCTTTCGCAAACGTCTATTGGGCTCGGGTTTGTATGAACATGATGATCATAGCATACTTCACGATCTACTGTATATTAGCCACGAGAATATCATATGCGACAGGCCTATGATCAGCTTGGATTAGAAGATGAGTCTGAGGTAGTTGAATTTCATTACGTTTTCATCCTAGATATATCTACGTTTATGTGCCTAACTTATTACAAGGCGGTCTTCGGGGCCTCAGGGCGATCACATGCACTTCCTCAGTGGTGGGGAAACGGTGCGTGTATCACGAATATCCATTGAGCACCACCACTCAATACCATCCACAGACTACAGCCTTTCTACGCTGTATGCTTCCACCTCAGTAATGTTTTCCATCCGACAACCATTCAGGCTGGACACATGCATTTTGCCAAAAACAAACCTGAAAGGAAATATCAGTGACCAAGTGGCTCGGATGATGTGCACCTTACTATGTCCCAGACCAAAGCGGGAGGTAATACACCGCCAAGCCTATACACATGAGTAATACGGCTCTACGTGCAGAAGTACTATATGCTCCATCCAGCTCCGGTGACTTGGTGCTGTAACAGTGATTTCAAGACTGTCATTTGGCCGAAGGCTTCCTAAGATCCGTCGTACTTCGTCATCATCCTCCTTACCGGCAGTACCGTTGTAACTCCACTGGAGAAGATGAACGTCTGGCACATCTTGCTCCCAGTAAGGCTGTGGTCCGAAACTGTGTGTTACATGCCTGGAAGGTAGGTTGCCGCCTGTTTGAATTTCGATGGACGACCAGTTCAAATCGCAGAGAGCTTCGCGTGTCACTAGAAGCAGCAGCACATCTCGTCAACACCCGTTGCGGCGATGGATAATGACAGGCTACGCACAAGTGTTGTGTCCCCCAATGGCAAGCACTACTTTTCGTAGGCGCTTGAAGCTTACTAGATTCTCTGGGATGACCGCACGTAAAGTCATGAGTTCAGGTAACTGCTGGCCGCGGACTCGTATTCGATCATCATCGTTGTATTTGATTTGCATCCAATACTCGGTCATGTCGAGAATGTGCCAACAGATAGGAAGTGGCAAGCCCAGACCGACGTGGAGTAGCAGCTCCGTTTTGTGGATTTGATCCACGGCGTGTGGAACATGACTGACGTGCAAGTCAGTAAAACGATAGAGCCGAAGAGGCTACAAGCACACTTACGAAGGAGGTTGGGCTTTTAGTGTCGCAATGATCGCCGCAAGCCTAGTACGCACTGTCGGCGTCGTCTCATCAACAATACCCTTTCGTTCCATCTCAATCCGAGTCTTGTATCGTTCGAGGTCGCAAATATCGCGCAGTTCCCGAATGATAGCCCGGGTTCCAGCAAGCTGCGACTCTTCGAGCACCGAGCTATCCAGCAGCGGTAGTTCACGTGCGAGGTCCATGATCTCCTCTAATTCAACCCGAGAACCTTATGCCATGAAAAATCAATGCGCTGGATAACAGCAACTATGCTAGTGCCTTGAAAGAGCCTGAGTATGGGCGGTCTGTGGGGCGACTTTCGGCGGGAACCCGGATTCCTTCGCCTGAAGATGCTGAGGAAGTGTCGCATAGGTCAGAGTGGGCACAAAACATACCCTCAGCGTATTAAATAGAACAACTCGGAGTCGGAGCTACTTACAAGTGCAAGTGAATGACCACTGATCATGATGCCCCATCTGTCAGGCCAGACATAAGACGTTGCTCTGACTGTCGCACAGTCTGACAGCATGGCTTAGGTCACTCCGAGGTCACTCGTGGGCCGACTGGGCCTGTAAAAACTAAGAATTTAGAGTAAAAGAGAAGTCAGCCTGAGGCCGAACGGTCGAGCCCAAGGGATACATATGGGCGCTAGATGGAAGCGCTCAGCTGGAGGCGTTTGTATGGCCGTGTATTTGTCTGAACCTTATTTCTATCATCACGCCCAAGGCACGACACGAAAACTCGCCACTCCCCGATCCACGACCGTCTGCACCATGGACCCCGCGAAATTGGCGAAGCTGCAGGCACAGGCCGCGGCGAACAGGATCGGTGCGCTTGCAGCGATTTTCTCTGGATTTTTTGCTAATTCTTGGCGCGCCTTGTGTGTGCCCGCTTTCAGGTGGTAAGGGGACCGTGCGCCGCAAAATTGTGCGCAAGACGAAGCCTTCGACTGCGCAGGATGACAAAAAGCTGCAGGGCGCGCTGAAGAAGCTGAACGTGCAGCCCATCCCGGGGGTAGAGGAGGTCAACATGTTCAGGGAGGATGGAAACGTGCTGCACTTTTCCGCACCCAAAGGTACGTTACGCGTCGCCACCTCCCCTGAACACCCCAATCATTCAGCGCGTTTCGCACCTTCCGATACCGCTGCAATCTGCTATCATGCACACTGCGTCTGTTGTATCTGTGCTGACGCCTATACCATCTGCAGTCCACGCAGCCATCACTGCCAATACGTTTGCGGTGTACGGCACCGGCCAGGTCAAGGAGCTCACCGAGCTCGTGCCCGGCATCCTCAACCAGCTCGGCCCGGACTCCCTTGCATCACTGCGCAAGCTCGCGGAATCCTACCAGGCCATCCAGCAGAACCAGCAACGGCCACCAAACGCCGCGGATGATGATGATGATGACGTGCCCGACCTCGTGGAGAACTTCGACGCGGTCGAGGACAAGCCCGCGGACAAGAGCGAGCTCGAGGAGCTCAATTAAATGTTGGGCAGGCCGCAGGGCGTCGTGGGTGTGGTGTAATGCTAGGTGATGGAGACGTCCTGCGAGAGCCGGAGGGAGCTAGAGCTACGATACGTTCATGCTACTCTTTCGCACTGCCACCAAAAGTGTAACACTGCCGCCGCCTCTTGTGCGTCTTTTGCTCGTTTCGCTTGTCTGCCCTGCTTGACCGAGTCACCGTTCTCTGTGTATCACTGGTATCTAATGCACGATTCAGATTGACTGCATTGTAATCCTGACGGCCGAAGGAACTGAGAGCAATGTTAAAACCCAACGCCAGCTGTAAAGGTCATCTCGAATCGTATAAGAGGGAACTAATCCAACAACATCTGTAAGTTTGACAGTACAACATATTCCTATCTCCTCTGCTTCGTCTGATTTGTCCGCTCCCATCATCTACGCATGAAAAGTGATCTCCCAAGTCCTCACGCATCCGTCTGCACCCGCGCTTGCTAAAGTCTTGGGGCCCGTCCAGAACACTGCGTTGATACCGCCAGGCCCAGCGTTCTTGATCGCCACATTGCGCATTGGCTTCTCCACACTCCATACGTAGACGTGCGTGTCCAACGAGCCTGACGCGCAATGCTTCCCATCCGCCGTCCAAGAGAGTGAGTTGATGCGCCCGGTGTGGAAGGACCAGCGGGAGGTCACCACCTGCACAGGGTGCCACATTAGTATCGTTTGAGACGGGAGAAGGAGCCGTAAACAACCTTGCGCTCCTTCACATCGAACAGGATGATCTTCCCCGATGACTGGAGAATGGTCAGCCTCTTAGACCGGGGATCGCCCTTTAGTGGTACTCACATCACCGGCAGTTAGAAACGACCCATCTGGACTGAACGCAAGTGCACTAACGACGCCCTTGTTGCCCTCCAGCGTCGCAGCTTCCGTCAGGCTCTGCCCGTCCCAGTCAAACACGCGTACTTTCATGTCCTATGCACAGACCAATTAGCATCATCATAGTTACTATCCTACTTGACAACCCACCTCACTACCAATGGCGATAACAGACCCTGACGCAGCCACCGCGCTCGGCGTGAACTTCGGCTTAAGCTCGAAGACCTTCTGGTTCGACCGGACCGCCTCGACGAGGCTCGCCTCAGCGACGAACACCGTGGTGTCGGCTGCGACCGCCACCGACTTGGGCTGGGACGATGCCGAGAAGGATGCAGGACTGCAACGCAGGTGATCATAAGCGCGTCCGCAAAATGGGTCAGACGTGGGGACGTACACAAAGCTCGACCCGCCTTCGATTTCCTTCACTTTGTCGTCGAAGCCGACTGAGTAGACTTTCCCGTCTGGTGCGGAGGCGAGTCCCGAAACAAGGGCGGCGTGGCCTTCGCCACCGAGGTGCGAGTATGTGTTGTCTGAGAATGAGAGAATCCGTCCGTCCGCCGTTCCCGCAAGGAAGGTTGTTGGCGAAGGCAGCGGGACAGCTGCAGTGACCGACTTTTGCGGGCCCTGGCAAGCGACAAGAATAGCTGTCATGTGTGGCTCACAGTCAAGGCCTGAGAATGGATGCGACGCACATAGAGTACACTAGCGGGCTTGTCGCCGACACGCTTATCGAACACGTTGAGGTCGCCCGACATCGACAAGGAGACGATAGCGTCCCCACCAGTCCAGGTGTTGCCTACTTGCTGGAAGGCAACGCCGGAGCCCAGCGTCCAGGTCGTCACCGCTTTGCGCGCCTCAACATCCCCTGTGTATTGGCAGCATTAGGTGTGCACGAGCAAGTCACGGCCATTGGCACCCACACAGTTTCACTGTACGGTCTGCAGACGACGTCACGAGCGACTTGCTGTCCGGGCTCCAGCTGCAGGCCATCTGCGTACTGTGAGCCTGACGCTTCCAGTGACTCAGAATATGTATGGCTTACGATGCTACCTGTATGCGGGCTGTCCGTAATCTCGCCTGTGGTCTCTCCCGTTTTCCCGTCGTAGACAAAGATCTTCGAGTCGGAACCAACGCTAGCGAAATGGTCGCCAGACGGCGCGTAGCGCACGTCTTGGATGAACTTTGTGTGAGTCTTGATGCTCTGTGGGCCGTTTAACAGACGACGGAAAGATATCGAAAAGAGGAAACACACCTTCTCATACTTGTAGGGAGCACCTTGGTAAAACAATCAACTCTGGTTTATTGACGATCGGCCTGCGCACTTACCCTGGTGAAAGACGATGGTGGCATCATCTGATGCAGTCGCTGCCCGAAAGGGCCGTTGGTGTCGGATTGCAACTGCGTTGATCACCTATTTAAGCATCACGGATAAGCGGGAGGTCGTGTAAGGGTCCATACGCGTTGACATGCCTTCGAATGCCCAATGATCTCTCCAGTTGACGAACCCGTGTCGAACATGAAGGCATGGCCGAACCTGCCGTGTTCATTCACGTAAGCTCCATTCCTCGCACAGGAAAGTAAAGGGAGCCCACTTGTCTCGTCCGTCACCTACTGCGATGATCCGCTTGCTCTCGCCATCCCACTCGAGGTCCTTCCTTCACCAGCCACAGATGCACGACAACCCCATCAGCATCACAGCAACAACCCGTCTTAGCAAAACTCACACTGAACCAGAGAGAACCTTGTATTCGCCCTTCAAGATCTGGTCCTCACCGACGGTATCCCAAACGCGTACTGCGCATTACAGGCTCAGCCACAGCCGCCTTCCGCACCGCAGACGGGGACCGAAGCGCGCTCACCTGTGCCCGTGATGTCTGCGGATGCGCAGTAGTATCCGGAGGGCGAGATGCGGGCGACGGTAGTGGTCTGTAGGTGTCCCGCGTAGGTGGCCGCGGTCGCCGGAGTCTAACTCGCGCAATCGGCATCCCTACTTAAGAACGCCTCCAAGAATACACACCTTCAAGTCGCGAATCTGCGGGTATCCAAGCAAGCGTATGTCATGCCACTCGTCCGATGGGATAACGCGGCACACTCACGACGACGGTCCGCCCGTTCGTGTAAACGACCTTGTCGCCACTCGAGCTAAGTTTCGTCGACTCGCCGCGCGCGGTTGCGGGATTGCATGGATACAGGTCACCTTTCTTGAACGACATATCGTCAGTGTCTTCGCGTTCCCGTCTGTAGATGCAAATGGCTCAAGTTGTTTCAGTGTGCGTAGTGCGTGTCCGCTGCGGGTCTACGGCTACTATCGACCGCTGGGTCATCGGTCGCCACTGTCAATAGATCGCCCGATTTAGACAGGAGGAACGGTCACGTGCGCGATACATGCACGGTCCCCAGTCGCGCTTAGTCCCGCGCGGCGCGTGCAGGACCATTCGTTGCTGGCTCGGACACGCCAATCTCCTGCAACAGTCGAAGTCAATCCAAGCAGGCAAAATTTTTTGGAGTAACCTGTTTGATTGATAGTTATATCGCATAGAAACATACTTCGGAGCACGAGTAAACCAGATACTAGCAGACCAACCGGTGAAATCTTCTCGCAACAATGGTTATCAGTCCTCCGTGGGCCTATCCTCAGGAGCGTAGTTCTTCAGTGGATCCCTCCGGAGAGCCTCAGACTCGGTGAGGCCGAGAGCTTCCCTCCGAGGCTTGGGCTTCATGACGCCGTGTGAGACGTTCGACGAGCTCGGGGTAGCAGGCTATATATCGGCGTTGAGGCTAAGTTTTAAACAACAACGCGCGTCAAAACGCACCTCCTCGTCCCGATACGGGGTGAAGCTCGGTGTCGACGGAGTGGCAGGTACGTCTTTCTCCGACCGCTCTTCGTCCCTGAACACGGCAATCGTGCTCTTGCCCTTGTCAGGTTTTTTGCCGGCAGGTGCTGCCGATGGAGCACTCGTGTCTACAGCATCTTCGTCTCTGAACACCGCGATGGAGCTCTTCGCCTTCTCTTTCTTCAGTGCCACACCTGATGGGCCACTCGCTTCACTAGCATCCTCATCCCTGAACACCGGGATAGAGCTCTTCCCCTTCTCCTTCTTGCTACTCGGCACTGGAGGCGGAGGCATCTCCTCGCTCGACGCTACGGCGCCAGGCTCGGGATCGCGATAGACAGCGATGCGCGATGTGCCACCCCCCGAGCGTGCCGTGCGCCCCGACTGACGCAGGGTCGTTCCCTGCGCCTTCCGTACCTCGGGGATGTTCTCTTTGATGCGCGCCGTGCGGGTACCAAGCTCGGGCCAGGGCGCTGCCTGCTCGGGGTCATTCTCCGCGTCGCCAGACGGGTCGACGAAAATGGGGATCCTACCGTTCGGACGAGCAGCGGGAGTGGGGTTGACCGAAGGAGAGAAGATGTCCCCTCCGGGAGGAGCACGCGTGGAGCCCGAGCGAGAGGCTCGTGTGCGTGCTGTGGATGACGAGGAGGAGGCGGCCTCAGCGAGGGCAGGGCGGCCGGAGGACGAGGAGGAGGATGCAGCAGGAGGTTCGTTTGCGGGTGGGGAGAGGTTGATAGAGGCCATCATGCGCTTCTGAAATTCACGGTGCTTGTTCTCGAGTCGTTCGAGGGGGGAGGCCTTGCGCGCAATACCAAGTAGGTAGACTTCATCGGCTTCCGCGCGCCTTTGCGTGCGTTAGTCGAGGACTGTCTATGCACACTCATTAGCGCACCTGCTCGCCCGTTCCAGCACGGTTGCATGCTCTTCGTACAACAGCGAGTGGCTCGTCCCGATGTCATTCACCAAGCAAAACTTGTAGATGATAGCAGGCTTCTCGACATAGTTTGCATACAGCACCCAAAGCTTGAGATACCTTATGTCGTCCCGCCACTTCCCTCCTCGGTCATCCTTCAGGACACGCGTCGCCTCTTCCAGTAGCTCGAGCAGCCCTGACTCGGCGCTGTGGCCTTGCGGATAGTTCTCCACGGTCCAGTCGACAAACCTGCAGTAGGCCTCAAGCGGGTCATCGTCTTCATCTTCCATCGCTACTTCGATGTTGATACGGTGCCGATTACGCGCCGCGGAAAGCCGGCTCTCGCGCTGCGCGTGGGGTGTCGAGAGAACGCTTGCGAGGGTGGTAACACGCCGACCCTTTGCAAGGGGCTGGATGTTCTCCTTAGCAGCTTCGAGGAGATCACCATCGACGATGGTAGGTGGTTCGTCAAAGACGTCTGTCATTGCTGGAACAAGAGGGGATTCTGGGACGGGAGACGTGATAGACGCGACAGAGACGCGACTTGAACAAAGACGCGTTCGATCGCGTGTGCATTTGCCCAATGCACGTGGGGGACGATAGCGCTGATTTAGAATTATAATGAGGATACACAAGAATGATAGATTTCAATAATAATCGGGAAACAAACTGCCCCGCAATTTCCCCGCAACATACTTACGATCGGCCGACATCTGCGCCTGCTCGATCGCACCTCAAACATTCGCTATCTCTCCTGTCCTCCCACCAGCATGTTCTCCCGAAGTCGCCGTCCTTGTACTGCTCGCCGTTGTCTGCTCTCCGCTTGTTGAGCGTCACGGCGTGTCGACCTTGAGCTAGCGCCGCAGACATCCGGGCCGTGCGGTTCAAGCATTAATCCAATGAAACATTCCTTCATTGGAATCCTGCGTGACCTCACGTACCGAGATGGCAAGGCCGGCAGCCCGACGCGGAGTTAGTATGTCTTCTCTTCGTGCTATTTTCTCCCCACTAGTAGCCTTATTATAGCTGCCAATCTGCTTGGACAACTCAAAAAAGTCGGCGTGTCGATTCGTTGAGAGCGGGGAGAAGCGACAAACGCATGCGTGCAGTCTGCGGGGCATGACAGGCAGTTCGGCGCGAATCTGGGGTAATAGACGGCTAGTCCGGGACATGGAGTAGGTTGTGTCTTGCGCACAAATAGTGGCTTGCCGGCGGGCAGCTGGGTGGTCACACGGGAGCCTGCGAAGATGTATCGCTACTCGCGTCTCTCTACTACCACCTCCCCCCAGGACGATCCCGCAACCATGTCGCCCGCCGAGGAGAAGACCAGGAACCGAGCCGACTCCCTGGAAAAGGAAGGAGGGTTTACCGAGTTTAGAGAGAGGCAGATTCCAACGGCCGCCGAGGAGAAGTCCCTCGAGGAGAAGAGGCTCGTTAGAAAGCTCGACATGCGCATTATGCCGATTGCATGCATACTCTACCTCTTTGCATGTGAGTCGGATCTGCCAAGTCAGCTGGCTTTGTTCATTGAATTGCGTCAGACCTGGATCGAAGCAACCTTGGGAATGCCCGTCTGCAGGGGCTGCCGCAGGATGCGTTGGGAGGCGATCCCACGGGCAACCTATATGGCTGGGTCAATTCGGTGTTCTTCATCTCCTATGTAGGTCATGTCCCTGGAATAGAGTTGAGACAAAAAAGATCCAACCGTTTTGCACTGTGCATCAGATCCTCTGCCAAATCCCCGCTACTGTCACCTCAAAGCTGTTCCCTCCGCGAACGTGGATGGGTTGTTTCGCCATGGGTTGGGGTATATGCGCGACGCTGTCGGTGAGTGCAACTCCACCTCTGATGCATATATGTCCTAATCGACGGCAGGCGGCCGCGTTCAACTTCGCAGGCCTCGTCTGCGCCCGCCTGGGACTCGGAGTATTCGAAGCAGGTTTCGGTCCCGGGATACCTCTATACATGTGTATGCACACCACCAGCCACCCCAAACCACGGCAACTGATCACCCCGCAGCGCTCTTCTACACGAAAGAAGAGATGGGCCTTCGCATGGCGTACTGGTTCGGTTTTGCCGCGGTCGCAGGCGCATTCGGCGGCCTGATCGCGTTCGGAGTCCAACATGCCCACGCAGCCATAGCGAATTGGCGTCTGCTGTTTTTGATTGAGGGATCTCCGACGATTGTGCTAGGCTTCTTGACCCTGTTTTTGCTTCCGAATCGCCCAGAGGAGACGAACTACCTCACCGAAGATGAGCGGGCGCTGGCGATTGAGCGTATGAACAGGGGGATATCCAGCGATACGGGCAGGGTGGTGAACAAAAGTGCGTAGCACGCGTTGAACCCCAGACACGATTGCCCAGACGACTTGCACAGGGCATGTATTAGCTGCATTCTTGGACTGGCGGGCGAGTACCGATACGTCACTGTGACGGGTCATAATCTGACGAGAGCTTTGCGCAGATTTACGCCGTGGGTGTAATATACTTCGGAGCAAACACCGCTCTCGCGTCCATCTCCGCCTTCTTACCCACTATTATAGCTACATTCGGCTACAGTGAGTATCGTGCACTCCCGTCTCACGAGGTATGCTAAATAATGATTTATTGCAGCCGACGCCCTCTCGCAACTTCTCACTGTCCCACCCTATGCAGCCGCGGCGGTCTTCCTGTGCCTCAACTCTTACGTCTCTGACCGTCTGCAGAGCCGCGGTATCTTCGTCTCGTACGTGAGCGCCGTGGGCGGGCTCGGCTACATGTACGTCCACCGTGTTCCTCTTCCGCCAGTGAGAAACCCTCTGAATGGATCACCGACAGTCTACTGCTCGCGGTGCAGAATAATATCCATGTCCGCTACTTCGCGGTGTTCTGTATCACAAGCGGGACGTACACCGTCATCGGGATCGTAATCGCATGGTGTAAGAAACTGCATCCATATGCCGTTGCAAGAAATGACTGACGTCGCGGTCGGACAGTCTCGCATAATCTAGGCTCGGAGACGAAGAGAGCCACCGGAATCCCAATGTACATGGCCATCGGCCAGTGCGGGAGTATACTTGGCTCAAAGATATATCCCACGACGGAGGGTCCACGGTATACGTGAGTATACACTCTCTTCATAGCAACTCTCGACTGAGGATGACGTTCCTGTACAGTAAGGGCCTCGCAGGTGAGCAAAGGCGCATGATGATCCTACTGCCACAGTAGTACTGATTGAACAACACAGTTACGTGCGCACTCCTGTTCCTCTCCTCTTTAGTAGCCCTCGTTCTCTCGGTGAGTCTTGCCCTCTGCGAGTCCGTACACCGCGCTGATCTGGACCTGGACAGATGTCCTACCGCATGGAGAACAGACGCAGAGACAAGCTATATGGCAAACCGGAGCCAGATGCCACGGTGGACACGTCCGAGCTGGCAGATGCTGTAGGTCTCCCCTTTTCTGTGTCTCTTTGCCGTCATACTTTACCTGACGGTCGATTCCGTAGGCCCCGGACTTCCGGTACGTTATTTGACGAAGTTCATGACTGTTGTACGAGTAATCAATGTTGTGCGCGCGTTGAGATTCGAGTATATTCTGCTGTGCTGTCGTGATGGAGCCTTCATATGATGGAGGTACAGAAGACAGATTATGGAGGGTACTCACAGCGAAGTGATGAGTATTGTTGTCCGTTCATCTCGGAAAGAAGGGCAAGACGCCCGGGGGACGCGCCCACTACGCGATCACATGACCGACGCGTTGAGCGTAAGTGGCTGTGATGTCAACATGCAGGACCCGGTGCACCCCTACCTGCACATTCCCTTCCAACGTCAACATCCCATCAAACGGCTGCACACCCAGAACTAACGAGATATTCGTTATGCGATTGGTAGCAGCGGTATCGACCATGCGTATGCGAGCGTAGACAATGATACACGTGTGGCTACTAGTGACAGTGTCCTTGTGAATATGAGGGGGTCAGACAATGTCAGACATAGACGAGGAGAGGGAGAAACGAGGAGGAAACAAGACAGAGGGGAATATGCTATGCGAGATGCAATCCGACGTAGTGATGCGCAGGACAGGGACCTTGAGTGTGGGCACGGGGAACGGATGCCAGGGTCACAATGCAATGCAAGGGGAGAGTAAATGGAGAATAGATGAGAGCATATGTGTGCGAGAGACCGAGGAAACAGAGCAAATATGCACAGTAAAGATAAGGTAGAAATATGCACAGTTAAGATGAAAGAGATAAAGCACGACGGCCAGGTGAGAATAGCATGGGTATGTCGATGACACGAAGGAAATCAGAGCTCGAATGCCGGATCCGAGAAACGCGTGTCGTCCGAGCCGCGGAAAGCCGCGTAGCGAGCACTCGAAGGTGAAGGAGATGAGAAAGTAAAAGCAGAGTAGATTCGCTTCCTCTCGGGAGTCGAGAACGCGGAAAAGCCTGCCTCCGAGCGAGCAGGAGAAGAGCTCCTGGATGGCGCGCTTGAGGGCGCCGGAGAGGCAGCTCGATCCGACCCGCCGTACACCAACTGCGCGTCTTCGACGGCCTTCTACGTATCATTGTCAGCTCCGTGAGACGTAGATGACGCAGTGCATCAGGCTTACCTGGGTCAACTCTTGCGCCCTCAGTTTCTCTGACAAGGCATGTTCGCCCTGCAGGCAGGGCGCCTGTTCGTAAGCCTTTGATAGATCTGCCAGAGGCAGAACTGTGAGCTCGTAGCACCGGGCGTCGATCTCCGTCTGCGAGAGCAGTTGGCCCTCGGGAATGTTGGAAACTCCAGCCTCAGTTTCTTGGTCTTCATCAACTGGCGGGAGAGGAGGAGTGCGACGTGAACGCGAAGTGGTGTTCCGTCGGCTGGTTGAAGTACGCTTGCTCGGTTGAGCGGATGTCTTCTTCGATGATATGTTGGTTCCGAATGAACGCCCGGTCTTCGTGTCCTTCGCCTTCTTGACGGTAGGAGCGTAGGCCTTCGTTGAGAGCACGTCCTCTTTCCTCTTCTTTGACTTGGTTAGAGGATCGATAGGTGCTTTGCGACCAGTGACCGGGTTGACGTTCTCCTTATCCGGAGCAGAGACGCCGATAGAGGGGCTAGGGGACGTGGAGCGCAGCGCGCTGTCAATTTCGGGCAAGGAGCTAACGCTCGAGGTAGGCGATGGGGTCGTATCGTCTCGGAAGACAACGAAACTACGCATTGCAAGGGTAGACATGATGTGCGGAGGATGTTCTGTGAAGGTAGATGTGCTAAAGACTTGAGGGCAAGTACGTGCGTGGAAACAGCGTGTTGACGGCACGGCGGTGGGATGAAGTCAAGTCGCGTGCAGGACGAAGTTCAACTTTAATGAGACGCGCCCCACGTTCGACTTTTCGCGCTCCGCCAACTCCGCATTCCTAAAAGGTGCTAGGGGGCTTGCCTCGAGGCCGTGGCTTGGGCGTTTACGTCATGTGCGAGGGTGAGCTTTCCCACGCCTCGCTCGGTGGCGCACGCACTTGCCTGAACTTGAAGCTGACGAACGCAGGTCGTTGTCCTCCGTTGTCCTGCTCTACACAAGATGCACCATAAACAGTAATGATCTGCAGGTACAGTATCATAGCACTGCCTTTTTAATTTTTCTCTATCACACTGTGACCAGTGCCTCCGGGGACACGTCGGTGTCAAGTATTAATTCATTATATTGTCAATCTGCCCAATGCTTGTCTTTATGTATGCCGCCCTAAGACTCTATTAGGAGCAACGCATCTGAAGCAGCGGAGGCACAGCAGGTAAGTACTCTTTTTGCAGCACCCCACTGATCTCACACTGATTGACATGTCGCAACGTATACGTAGTTATATTTGGGCTCGCCCCCCCTGTAGCGTCTTCGACGCGTTCCGGCCCTTTCAGTGCCCGCTACGCGGTAACAAATGTGACAACCAGGACTGGAATATCTGCACGTGGTCCGACTCCCTTCTGGCAGCAGCATTTTTCTTTTCGTGGCCTTGCGAGATGAATCATGGTTTGCGCTGCACCCACGCTGCGAGTGTCAAGGAGTGGCATCGTCCTTATTGTATGTTCGGCAAGTCTAGAATGGGTCCTATGTTTCGAAGCCTGATTGCCGACGCTGAATCGATGCGCACGCAGCCACACAACGTCGCCTGTACCTATACCGCCACTCCCAGTTTGGTCCCCTTCCACAGTGGCCGCCCAAACACGCGTCGAGCCTCGTGTTTATCGATCACTCCGCTTACCTATCAACTGTGCTTCTTCATTCCTCTGGCCATTGTCCCCTCGATTTGACTCTCCGTTTGAGATGTCCAAGGTATGGCTCGGCGCTTCTCCTTGGTATTAATATGGTCGCTACGGGTACTTGGCCATCGCCGCCACGTCTCTCCTGAAGCTTACACCGCGCAACACACCACGCCACACACCCGCAAGGCTCGAATTCGTTCAAGACGCTCCGCTGCATGGAGCCTCCAACTCTTTACGCGCCCAAGCCGACGTCGATGCCGAGCGACTTACAGAATGCATTATTGGCGTGGGACCGGAATTACACCAACAAATCGTATGCGGTACATTCAAATATTCAAACTCACGATGCTGTAGCGTCACACAGCGCAGAGTCGTTGCTTCAGGTAAGTCTTGCACTCTCTCGGATATACACCACCTAAAGTGGCGCACAGGACGCATATCCCCCAGAAGCGCAAGCGCGTCTGGAAGAATACACAAGTTGGAAGCTCATGACTCAAATTCAAGTCCTCCAACCGAAGCTCACGTACTTCCGCATGGTGCTCTCCTGTGCGAACTTGAACCCAGAACAAAGGAGGGCGTTGCAGCAGTTCGCCGCGGACCTGCGAACTACAATGGACCTCGTTGAGGCCAAGAACGAGGACGGTAGCGCAGCGTCTTCACACCCTCACTCGCCATCGGAAGAAGACATCACAAACATGTCGATAACGCCCTTCGCCTCGCCCACAGATGGGTCGTCCTGGGAAGGCTCTTTGTCCCTGCCGTCGGATTACAGTGCGAAAGGTGCTCTTTATTCAGGCGGCGTGGCGCAGTTGGCCGGCCACAATCCGTCAGCCTTCACGCCCTCGGCGTCAATTGCAAGTCAAGAAGCATCCCAACAGTCAATGGCAGTACCGACGTTCGACGCTGAAGCCATGTATTCATTAAATGAATATTCGATGCAACAAGCGGGCTCCAGCTACAGCTATGCACCTCCCCAGCAACAAGTCCCAAGCACCGCAGGCGACGTCAACGAACGAGCAGTCGCAGGGTTTGTCCAGCCGCAAGACGCGATTTTGTATCCCACCCACGCAGGGTGGACAAACGCCTCGCATGGCGGCCCAAGCTCTACGATGGTGACATACCCTTCGTCGCAGGCCTCGACGTGGGACAACGACCTCCACATCCCCGGGAGCTTCGACGGGTGCAACGACGCCCTCGTGAATGCAGTGTTCTCGTCGGTTTGCGACGACCGGTCGCCCGTGAGCGCCTCAAGCGAAGGTGGCATTCGACGCTTGCGCTTCAATCCGGCCGCGATACTGCGTGGATCGCGATCGCCGTGCTCGTGGTCCTCGAACATGTCAGAGTGCTCGGTCATCGTTTGATACTCGGAGTTGTGTTTGCCTTTCACTATAGTATTGCTGAGTATGCCAATGTATGTATATGTATCGGTATGCGACTGTATGCTCGACCGTCACAATTGCCCTATGCCTTTCTGTCGCGTTCGATCGTTTGCAACATGAAGGGAGCGCATCTGAGTATGGTTGGATCCCATCAAATTCATCCCGGGTCAATCAAATTCATGCTTGTGCGATCACGTGGGACCGGATCTCCGATGCCCCAGTGGCAAGTGCACAACCATGACTTCACCGTTTTCGTGGCGCCCCAGCAGGTCCGTGTATATTTGAATAGTGAACTAGCTATAGTGAACCTCGAGTGAACCTGTTCTCTCATTCACCCCCCCACTCGTTTGGTAACACCTGCGCTCACCATGTCTGAGTCGAAGACCGCGTCGCTGCGCTCGCGGAAGGACAGGGAACTGGTACGGTGCCCGGTGTCGCCACACACCAAGTCTCCCATTTAATCGCGACTCCAAGTGCGCTGACTTTAAATGACAGAATGAAGCGGACCCGAACGTCGTCCCGGAAATCTCGGACTCTGTACAGCCCGTCGAGCACGATCGGCTCACGCTGACGTGGCTGGAAATCCCTGCGTGGCAGCGCGACAACGAGCATATATTGACTGGATATAGACGGTGCGTGTCGGAGTCCGAGTGAGATGCACGCATGGTGCAGATCGCGACATGCAATGCACGTTGAATGCTAACTGCTTGCTATTAGGTTGCAATATAGCTGGAGGGGATGTGCTTACTCCGTGTTCGGATGTATGTGAGGTCTCCACTTCCGCCGATCGTCTGCGAGCGCGAGCGTCATGGATCGGCCCCTTGACTGACGGACGACGCAGATCTGCACAACGAAACAGGCAAGAATGAAGCCGGGGCCGGATTGACGTTCCTGTGTGTCTGAAACCCAAGTTTTCTCCAGTGAACATCCAGACACATCTCTTCGGAGCCGTCCTGTTTGTCGGTCTCCTCGGGACGTTCCACCAAGCGCACCTCGCGCCGTACGACACGACGGCGTGGCAAGATCTGGTCGTGTTCGCCATCTCCCTCTGCGCCGCCGTCTTCTGTCTCCTCGCGAGTGCGTGGTACCACACGTTCTCTGTGCATTCCAGAGAGGTATGTACCCTGTCCTCGATACGCGCCCTGGTCTGAAAGCGAGACAAAGGTTGCCGTCCGATGCCATGCGATCGACTATGCTGGCATTGTAGGTGAGACCCCACGCACACATCTTGACTAGCTGGTACCAATAACGGATCACACGCAGTCCTCACGGTTGGGTCGTTCTTCCCATGCATCTACTATGAGTTCTACTGCGACACGCGTCTACAAGTAACTTACCTGTCGCTGATCGTCCTCGTCGGCCTCGGTGCGTACCTCGTTGCCATGCAGTCGGTGGGCGCTGACGTTCCGCCGCATCACATCTAGGCGCCGCGTACATCGTGCTCGATCCCGAGTACGCGAAGCCCTCGCACCGTGGCGCGCGGACGAAAGTTTTCATCGCGCTCGGGCTGAGCGCGGTATTCCCCCTCGTGCACGGGCTGCTCACGCACGGGCTCCGGAAGCTCTTGACGGAGATGGGATTCGGGTGGCTCGTCGCCTCCGGGGCGCTCTACATCTCGGGTGCCTTGCTCTAGTGCGTCACCTCCGCGCCCGCGAGCCGATTAGATGCTGACGCCCCCCGTCTCGCCATCGCTGCTCGTCCTGTCCCCGGCGCTGCGACGTGCAGCGCGAACCGCATCCCTGAACGGCTCTCACCGGGGACGTTCGACTACTTCTTTGCGTCCCACCAGATCTTCCACGTCTGTGTCGTCCTCGCCGCGCTCGCGCATTACGTGTGCGTCCTGACGGCGTTCGAGCACTGGCACGCGCGCGCGGGGCCGCTATGTCCGCCGTAGCGAGATTAGAAACCGTGGTGGATCCTACCACGTCTCGGAGTCGCGGAGATCCTCTCTGCGATAGGTATAATGCGCCGTTGCTAGATGACAGTATCTTGTAAGTGCCACCGACGTCGCTGGCCGACGGTAACGCAGCTGACTTTGTGGCGTTCCAGGAGTAGATGCTGATTTGGTAATGCAAGACCACGAAATTGTACGCATGCGTGTTGTTGCCATCCCCAGCCATCCCTGTCACGTCAGTGTCCGACGACGGCCCCGCCCGGGATCGCCATGGGTGCGTACCGACGGCAGGAAGTGCTCTGGCCGCCAGCGTGCTCGGAGCCTGGAGGACGCTCGCATGGTGCCTGCGATTATCTCTGCCTGATGAGGTATCGTGTTCGTCCTCCCAGTTAATGCCCCAAGGGCATTCTGCGGCACCGGCGGAGAGTCTGTTGCGAAATTGAGAAGGGCCCCTACGATCCGTTTCCATAACAGGCCCCGCTACTCGGTCGCCGCCCGTGAAATGCAAACCGATAAGTGCTTTCTCAGTGCCTCGTCGCGCGCGCCTTTTGCACCGACACGACGGTACGGCAAAGCACAGATTTCCTCGTCAGGTCTGGCGTTCTGACAGCGAAGTGGGCTGCCGATCGAGATCAGCAGACGGCACCGTCAACGTCAACAGCGGGGCGACGTTGTCTAAGTCTGCCTCGCAAGATTACCCGTCGTCGAAATGCGAATTGATACTGGGACCTACACTCGACGTCCGTCAACTTGTCCTTGGCCGTCAAGCATGCACGCTTTCAACTCTGCAGACCGTGACGTGACTGATACATTACGATTGTCCGCAGTTTCTTTCCCGAACGGGCGTTCCGTCCCAGCCACCTGCCGACGCCATGTCCCGTACGTACCGTGTCCATCGCACACGCACTCTCCAGGAGCTAGATTCATTCTGACGCTTGCAATCGTTGGCATTCTGGCCCATCGCCTGCCGCAAGCACTGTCGCCGAGGGGCTAGCACGAAGATCGACCAGGCCTGTCACCTGCACTCGAGAACTTCGTGGGTGCCTAGCAACCGCGCGCGGGCCGTGGCTGGCCCAGTCTCTCAATCGGGAATTCACCTTCTGCAATGGACGTGCCGCCCGCCAGTGTCATCGCATTTCGAGCTGCAGGCTCGGCGACGGCGGACGGAGGCTGCTGCTGCGAATCCTCCGCCGCGGTCCAAAACATAACGTAAACGCCCTGGGCCCCATACCGCGGGGCCCACACGTCCTATGCGGCACCATTCGTGCTCTTGACGGAAGTTCGCCTTCCGTGAAATGCAGGTACGCCCATGTCCTATGTCGCCGTATTTTCAAATAGGGCCTCGGCGTATAAAGGGTGCTCGCCCTCGCTATGTTAGCGCAGTGTACAGTTCCTCGTCGCACCCGCGCTGCTATGTTTGTGGCAGGCCTCCTCGTCTTCCTGTCGACGTTTATGCCGGAGCGCATCGCAGCCACAGTCGCGTGTGTTTTGCCCGTGGCGATGCTCGCGGCATGGCTTTTGAAGATGCTCACGCGGTCCGAGAAGGCCCAAGACGATCTCCCGCCCGCCCTTCCGGAGTGCCCGCTACGAGTTATCTCGCCCTTCTTCCGACGACGGTTTGACTTCCTGAGACGAGGCTTCGAGCTGTCCGGGGAACCCATCTTCAGATTTAAGCTGCTTCGGGTGAGCCTATCAATTTGACTGTTTGGTGACTGTTGTCACGAACTGACCGAGCTTGCGTCTGTGAAGAGCACCGTCGTCGCGGTCTCCGGCGCTCCGGGGCGGCGCGACTTCTTCACCTCCAGGAACCTAGACCTTGGCGCTGGCTTCAGGGCATTGTCTGGAACAGTGAGTGGTACAGACTTCTATGACGCGCATATAGTCACCGTTCCGAGCAGATACCCATGCTACCTGGAGTAACATCCGATCTCGATCCCACCAAGGTGGCGACTATCTACAGACGTCTAGCGTCCGTGCAGAATACCGCTAACTTAGAGCGACGTGCGTGTCTCGTTGATTGCAGCTGAGTCTGCGCCTCGTATCTGACGTCGCGCTAGTAATTCCGAGAATACTGGAGGACATCCGCCATGTGGCGGAGACTTGGGGAACGTCTGGCACGTTCTCGCCCTTTGACGAGATACCAAAAGTGATTTCATCTTCTCTCGGCCACCATGGAGACCGGCTAACTGACTGTCCCTCAAATACCAGGTCACATTCCAGACTAACCTGCGGTGCCTCGCCCCCTCCGAGCTCGCCGACGACCCAGCACTAGCGGACCGTCTTCGAACGCTCTACAACGTCCTCGACACGTCTACCACCCCGGCAAGCGTGCTTCTCCCGTGGTTTCCGGGGCCCAGCGCAGTCAGGAAAGTCCTCTCGACGAAGAGGATACACGACATCATCTCCGCGGCGGTCGACGCGCGGATCAAGGGCCATGTCCTGCCCCAGGACGACGCCCTGCAGCCGATGCTTGACAGTGGGGATGACCGCGCCGTTATTATCGGGGCAAGTGCTGCTTCCCCGCTGCACGTGCTGCATATTAACAGACGTCCGTAGTTCATCATGGGTCTGCTCGTCGCAGGTTCTAGGTCCACCGGAACGACAGGTATGGGTGTCACAGCTCTCGTGCCACCGTCGTCGAGTGACTGTCAGTGCCTGTAGCGTCGTGGCTTGTAACATTCCTCGCGGGCCACCCTGCCTGGCAAGCAAAGGCGCGCTCGGAGATCGAGCTGCTTCTGTCGTCGTGCAGCACGCCCGGCGAAGCCGCCTACCCACGGGACACTAACGCCCCAACCGCCCCCTCCCGATCCCTCGCGCAGCTTGCCAGCGCGCTCGCCTCCATCCCGCTCACCGCCTGGGAATCCCACACGCCCGTGCTCGACGCGGTCATCCGCGAGACCCTCCGGCTCGCGCAGCCGCACACCGCGCTGCGCCAGAACACGAGCTCCGCGCCCGTGCACATCGCGGGCAAGGCCGTGCCCCCGGGCGCGTTCGCGGTGTACCCGTTCGCGGACGGGCACCTCAGCGCGGAGCTCTTCCCGGAGCCCTGGCGGTTCGACCCCGGCCGGGCGCAGAGCAAGCTGCCGTTCGCGTGGGTCGGCTGGGGCGCCGGCGCGAACGCGTGCCTCGGCCAGCGCCTCGCGCGCCTCGAGCTCAAGCTCGTCGCGGCGGTGCTCCTCCTCGGCTTCGAACTCGCCGTCGTTGGCGAGGGCGGGCGCGTACTGGGCGGCGCGGAGGTGCCCCGCCCGGACTGGAACGACGCGCTGCACTGCAGGCCCGCTGCGGAGTGCAGTCTGCGGTATCGACGGGTGGCGGGTTGGCCGCAGGAGCGCTGAGCGCTGGACGGCGGCGTGCGCGGATCTGGGTGCAATGTATTTTTGGGGTGTCACGAACTGACGAGTGCGGGCGGCGGTTCTGACAGAGGACAGCAGTATATTAATATGCGTGCCATAATGTACTTTACTTCCGATCCTTGTAGGCTGCTGCGTCTATCCTGGGCTCCGGAAGCTCTATCTGTGTCGTCTCGTTCGCGGAAGCCTGGGCCTCGTTTGGCGGAACCAACGCCGGTCGTCGAAGCTCGTTGCTAGCATGCACCAGCACACAGCAGCGGCTGGGCTCGCCGACTGTTGGCCAGCGAGAGGCGGTGAATATTCTTTTTGGTGAATAGCTCCGGGCCCCGTCGGATGGACGGCGAGACGTCTCTGCGCGCCGCAGAGGGAAGCTCACTTGAACATGAGCCCGTCATTCTTGCGCTCCTTCTTCCCCGCCCGCTTCTGCATCACCTTCACCAGCGCGTCCCTCCTCTGCGCCTCCTCCTGCCGCTTCTGCTTCAGCCACTCCTCGCGATGCCGGCGCTCCCGCTCTGCCATGCGCACGCGCTCCTCTTGCGTGGGCTCCCACTTGCTCTTGAGGATCCGGCGCACGGCCTCGGGGCTGATGCGGAACTTCGACGCGAGCAGCGGGGTCGTGAACACCTCCGGGTCGGTCGCGTGCAGGGCGCGCAGCGCGTCCATGGCCTCACGCGACAGTTTGCGCGGCGGGGACCAGCCCTGCGGGAAGGCCTTCTTCATGGCCGCCCGGTGGGCCTTGGCCAGCTCAGAGGTGGGCGGAAAGTAGCCCGGTTTGCGCTTCGTGATGGCTTTGGGCGCGACGCTGCTGTCCTCGTAATCGTCGGCGTCTGCATTGGCACCGTCGTCGGACTCGGTGGACACGGCGGTAGCTGGCTGGGGCGCGGGATGGCTGCCGGTGCGCCAGTTTGTGCGTACGAGGCCCGTGACGGTCGAGTAGAACGAGATGAATGAGCGCGAGGCGGCCGTGCGCTGTGTGATGGGGCGGGCGAGCGACAGCATAGCAAGGCGGCGACGGTACTCAGCCTTGGGCGTAAGCAGAGACTCGACAGCCACCTGCCCGCCACAAGACAGGCAAAATTTGGGATTCCGCCCGACGTCCCGTATGACTGCCATATTTGGGGGCCCTGTACCGTGCCCGCTGCCGATTGGCTGGAGATGTGGCGTCGATAAAGTGTCGCGTCGCGAGCGCGCGTCGGTCTCCCCGCACACCGACACGCACTGACTGCACACTGCTCCCTGAAGCCTGCAGCTGAAATCGTAGCCACACTCCGTCGCCTCTCTTTCTCTTCGCCCTCCTCGCACATCGTACCCGCTCAGCTAGCTGGCACCACCATGGCCGACGTCTCGGACCCCAAGATTGACGAAGGTGCGCGATCGTCGCTGCCATGCGCGTAGCGCGGCCGCGTGTGACCCCGGGCATTGTTGCAGCATACCAGGACGTCCGCTCGGACAAGTCGGACACCAACTGGTTGCTCGTTGACTACGAGGTGCGCCCGGGAGCCCGTCGAACGCACGTCACGCTACTACTATTGACGCATCGCGCCTGCCGCAGTCCGACCGCTCTGACAAGCTCCAGCTGACGGCGATCGGCTCGGGGGGCCTGGAAGAGCTCCGCGAGAAGCTGGACGAGTCCAAGGCGTCGTTCGCGTATGCGCGCGTCCAGTACGCGAACGACAAGGAGTCGAAGCGGGAGAAGTTCATCTTCGTCGTCTGGATAGGGCCCGGGTGCAAGGTCATGCGCAAGGCGAAGGTGCTCCTCGTCCCTCCCTCTCGATTATTCTCGCGCATTCTAATCAGCGATGCACAGATTTCTGTGCATGCGGCGGACGCGAAGCAGGTCCTCAGAGTCTACTCGATCGAGGTTCCTGCCCGCGAGAAGGACGACTTGAAGGAGGAGCCAATAGTAGCCCGTTTGCGGAAGGTATGCTCGACCCCCGCTCTCACATCTTCCCAGTTAACCGATTTCTTAGGCCGGCGGAGCGAGCTACGACGGGGTATGACTTGTCACGCTAATATCAATGTGGGCAAATCGTTACATGTATATCATCTGTCGCAATGTTTTGGTGAACCATCTACTTCTCCGCCGAGATAGCAGACAAGCCTGCGGCACCTAGGCCACTAGCGATGCACAATGACGGCCCAGGAAAACACATAATCATCCGCTCCGCTTCGATTTTCAAGATGATATAAACCACCGTTCACATAGCCTTGAGATGACATCTGCTTCCAAAACGCTACACCGACTCGTTGCGTTGCTGTGCCACTGACGAGCCACATCCTACTTATACACCTTCTCGACGTCTTCGGGCGGAGGAGCCATCACCGTTGGAAGTCTCCCGAGACATCATACTGCGGAACAAACCCTCCATTAGGCACTTCACCGTCTGGTATACCGCTGCCCATGCTTGGCACAGCGCCGGCATGAAAAGAGTTACCCATTGCGATCGCGACATGTAGATAGAGTTAGCGATCCTAAGACTTACGATCGCCGACGCAGCATGCTGCTTCGTATTCGCACATCCTCTATGTACTTACAGATGGTCGGCCGTTTCTGCGACTCATCTACCTTGTCCACACGGTGTCGAGAGCAGCGTACTCGCGTTGGGCGGGCCAATAATGGACGGGAATGCGTGATTAATTGCAGTGATATCCAGAAAACATAGAGCCGCCGACCAGTGATTACCAGGGTATGGAATGCAGTCCCAAAGCAACGAAAGACAATAACAACGATGGTGCGTGACAGCTCAGTTTTGTGCGGGCTTGCGGCAGATGGCGAGGTACATTGGTGTGAAGAGCTATTAACCGAACGATCAGCGAACCAGTCCTCCCAAGACCGGCGAGCGTCGTACCTTTGTCCTACCACCCTCGACAAGCGAGTCGCCGGCGACCTTGAGGGCCTCACCGACCTCCCACGTCCCCTTGGGGACCAAACCCAATCGCTCGAGGAGCCAGACACCGTGGTGGGTGACGAACTTGCCGCTCCAGCTCATGCGCCAGACAGTGATGTAGTCCCACGCGGTCTGCGCCTTGA
This sequence comes from Daedalea quercina L-15889, assembly GCA_001632345.1. Taxonomy (NCBI): domain Eukaryota; kingdom Fungi; phylum Basidiomycota; class Agaricomycetes; order Polyporales; family Fomitopsidaceae; genus Fomitopsis; species Fomitopsis quercina. The sequence goes on from KV429108.1 coordinate 49,123, forward strand.
AGATGTCGCCCTCGAGGGGGTAGTACCAGGGCACGTCGTCGGGGCGGTCCGCGAGGTCTTCCTCGTGCTCCACGACGAAGCCGACCTTGTGCATGGCGTCGCGCGCCTGCTTGATCGGGCGCATCTCCGGGATGCCGTTGCCGAGTTCGATGCGGTTCGCGAGCTCCTTGTGTGCGGGGATGGACGGGTCCCACGCGTCGGTCATCACCCACTCGTACACGCCGAACACGCCGCCGGGCTTGAGCACCTTCATAATCTCGCCGTAGACGCCCTCGAACGCGGGCGCGTGCACGGTCGCCTCGATCGCGTACACCGCGTCGAACGCGTTCTCGCCGAACTGCTCCGAGAGCTTCATGAAGTCGCCCTTGACGAACGAGACCTGGCTCTCAAGCCCGGCCTGCTTCGTGTACCGCCGCGCGCGCCCGATCTGGAAGTCGTTGTTGTTCAGCCCGACGACGTTCACGTCTGCGAAGCGTGCGATCTCGCGTGCTGGGCCGCCGACACCGCAGCCGACGTCGAGCACGCGCATGCCGGGCCGGAGGGACATTTGTGCGGCGAGATAGTGTTCATGACGGGCAAGGCCGGCCTGGAATGCCTCGCCCTTGTAGAACCGACAGAAGTGAAAGGAACGTGCCCAGCCGAATTCGTAGAGGTCGGTGGCGCCGTCGTAGTAGCCTATCTGCCACGTGAACTAGTGTGCGCGACGGGCGGGCGACGCTACTCACCGTTGACGACGTCGGTGTAGCTTTCGACGCGGTTGGCGGTGTCGCTCTCGTTGTCCTTGGAGATGTCCTTTTGCCAGAACTTGGTGTAGTTCGCAATGCGCTCGTTCACGCGACCGTCTGCCTGCGCGACCATGATCTGGACAGCAGGATGGGAAGGCGTTTATGACGACACAGCATCGAAGATTAGCGTCTGGGAGATATGTGTAAGATAAGCTCAGACAGGGAACTCACGATTTGAAGATATAGAAGCGGGATATGAAGGAACGACGGGGGACTCTGAAGGAAAGGACGAGGGCGACGGGGAGGTTGAGAGGTAAGTTATATGGCGAGGCAACGAGCATTTTCAAGCCACCGCACCATCTGGCGCAGCCAATCAGGATGCGAACCGGCACAATTCAGCCGAGAGAACTGCATCTCCCACGGAGTCGCACCATCCTGCCTGGCACTAACTGACACGGACGTCTAACAGCCGCTGTACAACCATTTCATGTACCGAATTCGCACCGAATAGTGTTCCAGACTACTCCAGCACGGTCACTAGACCGCACCCAAGCCGCTCCCACACTCCCCAAGCCTCAGACCACTAGGTCGCATTGATAAGCAAAAGACACGACAATGGAACGAGACGCGTCATAAAAGGTCGTAAAAGGGCAGAGCTCCGATCCACCAACGTAAAAAGTAGCGTATGCGTGAGGCTGTATGTAGAAGAGTTTGCGCGGAGAACAAGCAATGACAGGGAGAGGGGAGCAGCTAAGTATAGGATAGGAATTTCAACAATGACGACCACCCTGGGGTGGCAATGCAACAAATTGGTAGTTTGCGAGCATCCTCCGTCGGTCGTTATGATGGAATGCTGGAGGCTGAAGCCAAGGAGAGGCTGGGATTATTATCGGCGAGAGATGGAAGGGGTCATTATATCAGCTTGGCAAGATGTGAACGGAAATCGTGCGAGTCGCGTTTCTGTGCGCCAGGGCCAACCGCAGCGTCTTATTTCTGGTTGGCTGCCTGGACGAGGAGGGCCTTCTCCTTCAGCACAGACGGGTAGCTGTTCATGAGATGCGCCAATGGGCGCAGATCGTCTTGATCCAGGAGGGCAATTGTGATCTTGGGCTACATGTCACACGCGTCGGTCAAACTCGCTTCACTATATTGTTAATTTGAATGACACCTACCGCACCCTTGATTCCGAACGCCTTCACCACGCGGAAGCTGCACCAATACAATTAGTCGCCGCCGAGATAGGCTAGACCAGGGACGTACATTTTATCACCCAGCTGCTGCTTCTGCTGCTGAACAGGCTTGTCCATTAGGCCGTCCATGAAGTCATCCGTGGCTTTCACGACCAACGGGTCGGGCTTGGGCAGAGGCAAGCCGGTCGCAGATGACGAGTTTGCGAGCCGGATGATCTCCGACGCAGGCAGCCGCGCGAGCGACGCGATGGTATGCGTCGTCGACAGGGCCGTGCTGCTGGGCGTCTCAGGCATGGGCGATGCCGCCGCGGACGGCCCGCGCGAGGACATGTCCGGGGTTCTCGGGGATGCATCCACGGGCGCGATCTTCCTCGCCTGTGGCGTCACGGGCGGCTCGGGCACCGTCGTCTGCGCGGGCGCCTCGTCCTCCTCGTCCACTTCGAGCACCATCTTCGCGTCCGCGAGCTTCGCGCGGAGCACCTCCACGTTGAACAGGCACATCGCCCGCTCCCGCTTCGGCAGGCTCATGAGCAGGTCCGTCAGTTCCGCAACCCGGCTCGACTCGAGCTTGGCAATCGCAGCCGCCATCCTGTCCTTCTCGGACGTCGGCGGGACGGAACCTGAGGGCGATTCCGTGCGCGGAGGCGTCGACAGCGTCGTGGGCATCGAGATTGGCGAGGACGGCCGGTCGGGTGCTGATGCCGTCGCATTGGGGGCGGCAAGGTCCAGAGTGCTTGAAGGTGATGGCGACTTAGATGGTGTTGGTGCTTGGGGACCGGCCTTGGCAACTTGCACTTGTTCTGCGAGCTTCGCAGGGTCCTGAATGCCCTGCACGACCTCATTGAGCGACAGACCAACAATTGCGTCGACAATGGAGTCAAGCTCCGTGGGTGAGACGATGTCCATTGCTTTGATGCGTCTGCTGAGCTCCCCCGACAAGACTTCTTTCCGGACGACTGGTGAAAGCGCTGACAGGTCGTCATAGCGCATTGGCAGATTGAGGGTGCCCGACAGTGCCGCCTTATGCAACATGCATGATCAGTTGATGAACTGCCACGGAATAACGCAGAGAACCTACATGATAGTAGCTGCCCGAGCTTCTCCTCGCGCGATCCGGACGTTCTAGGTTGTGCTGCGCCATGACAGGTGAACCGAGGGCAGCAGGATGGCTTCCAGGACTCGGCCATCCGGCATAGCTTTCGCCGGCTTCACTGGCCGTTGGACTGGTTGCGCCGCTACCATTCCTTGGGTGTCCGTTGTGCCCTGCAAAGCGTGCGGCCAACTTTTCTTGCCGCAGCTGCTTAGGCTCATGCAGACGCACAACAAGCTGCTTCGTGCCAAGTACCATACCATTCATTGCGTGTAATGCCGCCGCGGCTGTGGCGCGCGCTCAGTGTCATGTTCTCTTACAGTGGTTGGCATAATCGTTGTCATGTTCACAAAAGATCCAGAGAGGTAAGCTCCATTCCGAATATCTCGGCATGGGTCCTTGGGACAATCTGAAGTGTCTTGGAGGGTCTGTTGGCGCCGGCGCCGGCTCAGGTGGTGCAAGGACAAGTGGAACCAAACAGGTGCGAACATGACGACGATTATGCAAGCGACTGTAGCTGAAGGAGCAGCTCACCTTGGTCGGGCGTCTGGTAAGAGACAAAACCGAACCCGCGGCTGTCGCCGTTCTCATTGCGCATCACACGCGCGCTACTCAAACGTGAGCTTCCATGTAGCGCGCTAGACACCTTGCATACCTGACAATTTGACCGAACTGTAACATTCTAATGTCAACGTAGAGTTCTAAACCGTATCGTACAGAGACTCGCCTGACGGAAATGCGTGAAAAGGCCATTAGAGTCGATAGACGTATCGAGATTCTGAGATTCATTAGCGTTGTCAGGTCAGGCAACTGCGGCTGAGGAACGCACTTTGATGAAAAGATTGCATGGATCGATCAGCCCACTGTGACTAGTTGATCCCGGTCCCGACAGGGGTGCCAATTGTACCTGCTGGCCCGGGCCATGCACGAATACGGGAGAGCGGGGCTGGTACGGGGGCGCTCGGGGCGGAGAATACTGTCATCGTCGACGTGAGGCGATGAATCGCGTTACAGACTCCACGATAGACTAACCTGCGTGGGGTAAGGGAACACTGAACCTGTAGGCACGAATGAAGGTGCAGTCGCATTGAACTCGCTCATGGCCACGCCTGCACGCCGGGGCTGGTAAACCTGCACGGCAATGTTCTGTCCCTCCACGTCGGCACAGTGCATCGCCTCCTCCGCCTCCCTCGCGTCCTCCTCGCGCCAGTACTCGACGACACCTGTATCCTTCCCGAACGGCGACTGGGTACGGACCGAGGCGAGCGCGCCATACGGCCTGAAGAGATCGTAGAGCTGTGAGTCCGTGTAGCCCGGGGGAAGATGCTTCACAAGACGCGGCTGCGCACTTGGCGGCGGCAGGGGGGTCGGGGGCGTCGTGGATGGGTACGGAGAGAGCGCCAGCACCACTGAAGGCGTGACACCTGAAATTGGACGCGCCTGAAGCGTCGCGAGGGCCTTCTCCGCTGCTCGGAAGGTCAGCAGCTTGCCTCGCGGCGACACGCAACGCGCAGACACATGCCTTTCTCAATGTACTTAAACTCGATCGTGCCCGAGAGCAGCTTGTTGGAGCCATCGCGCGGGATGTTTGGTCTGAACGGCGCGCAGTTCTGCAGCGCGAGAGCGAGATCCTCGTCCTTTACGGATGGCGGCAGACCGGTGATGTAGAGCAGCGGCTCGTGCAGGTACGGGTGTGGTTGGTGGCCCATCGTCTCGGTCGGCTCGCTGGACATGATGGCGGTGAACTCAAAGGCAGTCCAGAGGGTATCTTCACCGATTCCGCGACGAGCAAAACGTCCAGGAAACTGAGCCTGTTTCCTGTCGTGCGCGGAACGTGGGGGCCAGGAAAAAAGTGATCAACTGTACCGCCGCTTATGTAACTGCCGCTCGTGGAAACACAAGCCAGGGTCCGACGCTCTGCCCTTCCGCGTGCAGATTCAGAACGCAATGTCCTCTTGCCCTACGCGGTATGAAGGCGGGAAACGTCTTTCGCAGATCCAAGAGGGCGAGTAATAAGGACACAGACGAGGGACGAGCTCTGCAAAGGTGGGAAGGTCGTGAGTTCGCAAGCGAGTTAAGAATTCACTACGATCGTGAGACACAACTGCCATATTCAGACGACGCGTACAAGGTGTACGCGTCGTCTGAGCTCACGTCACCTTGTACCACTTGAAGCTGTTCGAACGCATCTCTGTCTCTTCCTCCTTCATTGTCCTGCATACGCCATGGCTGACGTTGAAATGAAACCTGTGGAGGAGAAGAAGGCAGAGGAAGGAAAGAAAGAGGAGTCTAAAGAGCAGAGTCCGGCACCTCTCACTCCAGTCGCAGAAATCAAAGCCAACGTCGCGCTCATTGAGAGGGCTGTCTCGACACTCGAACCGCGCTTCACTCATCGTGTGCTGCGAACGTTGGGTGCGCTGCGCAAAAAGCTGAGCGATGCTGTCCTTCGGGATGCTATCTCTGAGGTGTATACCACTGGTGCGTTCGCGTTCTGCTAGTATGGTGTGTACGCGTTGATTGAAGCGGCAGAGTCTCAAACCAAGAAGACACTCCTTGGATGGCTTCCCCCAGCACCTGCTGCAGACCAATCCATGGACGTAGACTCTGCTCCCCCGCCGAAGCAATCTCCGCCCGAACCCGTACCTGAATCCGAAGTCTACTTCCGTCTCCTCATCCTCCACCATTTCCTCACCTCGCAGAACACGTATAAACAAGCCATGGACCTCGCTCATGACACCATTGAGCGAATGCAGTCATTGAGCAGGCGTAGCATGGATCCTATCGCTGCAAAGGTGTGGTACGCTGTAGAGCGGACATACGAGCTCAGCGGGCAGCTCGCTGATGCAAGACCGTAAGTCGCGTGTCCCTCCCGGCAAGCTGCACGCAGTTATATATATCGCATGCATGCATAGTAGCTCCCTTCTGTTGCTGTTGAATGTCCTTGGTGTCTGACCGCTGACGCGTCCTCGTAGATTGTTCCTTGCCGCCCAACGTACAGCGTCCTTGCGACATGATGACGAGACCCAGGCTTCACTCATCAATCGTCTCCTGCGAAGTTACATTCAGTACAGTCTTTACGACCAAGCGGATAAGCTTGTCTCGAAAACCACCTTCCCTACCTCGGCCGGGAACCCTCAGTTCGCTCGGTATCACTACTATCTGGGTCGTATTAAGGCTGTTCAGCTGAACTACACGGCCGCGCATACAAATCTGCAACAAGCCATCCGTAGGGCACCACCTGCGAAGACTGCACCTGGCTTCTACCAGGCAGTACATAAGCTGTCTGTTGTAGTGGACCTGCTCATGGGTGAAATCCCGGAACGTAGTCTATTCAGACAGCCTGTACTCGAGAAGGCCCTCAGTGGCTACTTCGAGATCGTGAAGGGTGCGTTCTCTACTCTAGGGCGTGGACGAAGCTAACAATGGTTCATCCAGCCGTGCGCATGGGTTCCCTGTCGCAGTTCCAATCCACTCTCTCGAAATACGCGTCTGTATTTGAACAAGACAAGACTTACACGCTCATTGTCCGCCTGCGACAGAACGTCATCAAGACCGGGATCCGGCGGCTGTCGCTTTCGTACTCGCGCATCTCGCTCCGCGACATTTGCGTGAAGCTCCACCTCGACTCGGAGGAGGACGCGGAGTACATCGTCGGCAAGGCGATCCGCGACGGCGTCATCGAGGGCCGCATCGTGCACGAGAAGGGCTGGATGGAGTGTGGCGGTCAGAAGGGCGGGTACGGCCCAGAAGTCAGCGACGTCTTCTCGCGCCGGATCTCGTATTGTCTGGAACTTCACAACCAGAGCGTGAAGGTCAGTGGGATGCGTGTTAGTGTCGAAAGACTGGATTCACCCCGTGTCCTACAGGCCATGCGGTACCCGCTGAACGCACACCGCAAGGAACTGGCTGCTGCAGAAGGTGCCCGAGAGCGTGAGAAGGAGCTTGCGAAGGAGCTGCAGGAGGGTGGCGACCTTGACGATGAGGGTCCCGACCTCGGCGAAGGTTTCTGAGAGCGTGTGTAATGAACGAATACTGCATCGACCGGTTAATACGTCGCCAATTCTCTTGTCCGTCAGCATATGTGCGCACGTTGCTGACAATACAGTCGGTCAGTCCGGACAAGCGCGGACCGCTACTATCGAAATAATCGCTCGCTATGTTCAGGCATGTGGTCCACGTCGAAGTCTACATTATCGTCAGGGGGCCATCGACTCGTCAACATTTCGGATCTTCGTTGAAGGTAGCTGAGGGACATCACTCAATAGTCTTGCTCCTCAGGCTCTAGCCTGTGCAACCCATCCTCGTCCAGTCTCATGCCGGTGTGTTCAGTCACAGGTCTTGCACCGACTTTGCGCTTATAGAAGGTTTTTGCGGCGTCGTTCCACGCATCACATCGTCAATAATGTAATAATGAGACTCGGACACCAGCTGTAAGTGTACACACGTTGGACCGGAACCAGTCGGTACGGGTGCAGTCCTGCGGAGGTAATGTGAGTATCACTGAAGTACACCGAACAACCGCAACCTCTGTTGTCCCTGAATCGCCGAAGAAACGGCTTGCCTTCTACGTAAATTTCGTCAGGCTGTTCAAAGTGTCCATACCGACGAGATTTCGAAGTGCGGAAACAGTGCACTGGTCAGGGAGTCGCGCGGATGTACATAGGTTCCAGGTTGTCCAGTGTAAGTAAAGTGGTTGAAGCAGTAAACGGCCACGCCGATTGGTTCACTCGGAGCTGAAGGAGTGCCAAATACGGCCAAGAGTGCGTACGCCTGTGTCTCTTCGAAGAGATTCTTGTGCAACTGTACCAAAATATTATGTTGACATTCTGATGTTCTACCGTAGCCAAAATCATTATGGCTGCCACGCACAAGCTCAGCTTTCACTGCATCTGGATGACCATCATGCGTTGCCTGTTCAAAGGAGCATGCGTCAGACAACCTGTCATGACAATATGCGCAGAACACCCCTATAACGACAACTTTTCCATACTTAGGTACCGCCACAAGCGCGAGATGAGCGCTTAGCGCTCGAGACACGTCGTCGGCGCCTGGTGTTGCAGTCTCTCACCCAACCATGAACCTCGTCCTGAGGCTCAGCTCGGCCCTGCTGGCCGCTGCAGTCGTCCATGCTGCCTCCTTGTCCATTCAAAACCCTCAGTTCAAGATCACGGCGCCGGATGCCTCCCAGCTGCGCTCCGAATCGTAAGCCAAAGCGTCGTTTCATGTGCGCAGTCACTAACATTTGGCATGTTCACAAGGCTCTCGCTCGCTGAAAAGCCGGAGGCCCTCAGCTTAGGACCTTCTGACGTGCTGAAGCTTACGTTTCAAGTTGTAGAGTCGGAAGAGAGGAAGGGCGTACAACCGCATCAAACATTCCTGCGCTTCTACGATGAAGCGACTGGAGAGGAGGGCGTACAGCCAGTGCGCGTAACGCCAGGGGGGAAGGCGAAATTTGAACTAGTGCGTACTCTGTCTGATTACCTCTAACCGTGTGATCTGACCGTATATTCCATGGCTCCTACACACAGAACATGGCGCGTCCGCCTACGTCTCTTCCGCCCACTACCTCCGACCCACTCAAAGTCTCTCTCATTCTCGGTTCTTCCACGCACTCTCCTGTTCAGTATGAGCTTTTTGATCTCTACGTACCTGCATCGCAGCCGCCACCAGCACATCCCGACGAGGTCGCCTTCGCTCCTCGCCCTGAGATTACCCATACGTTCCGCCCCGAGCAACGCATCCCCGCCAAGGCTGTCTCTGCGTTCTTCGCCCTGTTCGTGTTCTGGCCCTGGATCGTGCTCCTCGGCTTCGTGCGTATCCTTCCTCTATCTATGTTCTCACCCTTGCTGACACCGCCTGGTACACGCAGTGGTTCGAGATCGGTCCGCGCGTCCCACATCTCTTCTCGCCGCATATCCTGCCCTTCACTGCATCCCTCGCCGCCTTCGAGATCCTCCTCTTCTGGTACTGGGTGGACCTTCATTTAGGACAGATCCTCCTTTACGGTGGTATCCTTGCCGTCCCTACGGCGCTCGCAGGAAAGCAGGCACTCGCAAAGACGAGCGAATGGAGGCTCGGTAGAAAATGATCTTCTGCATCCCGGAGTACCCTCCGTGTCTTATTGTTATCGTTTGCTCTCACTCGTTCGACACGATGGACTATGTTGCAACGCAAGCGGCAGCCGCTGCAGGTATGATACCAGCCACGTTCTCTGAAAGTCCGTCACTTGTGTTGAACTGAATTGCTCTCGCATCGACTAATTTACTCCTATGAGGGTCAAGGAGCGGAAGGATGCAAGAGTTACGTAGGTCTGTAACTACGAATTTTGAACTCCATGGTCCATGAGCAGCCTCCAGTTGACTGCATGACAAGAAGGTTGGTATCGAAACGACGGTGGCTCAGAAAGAGCTGACAGTCAAGTCCTAACAAACGAGAGGCAGAGCAATACTAATGTCCAGCGTCCGTTCCTTGTCTGTGAGCCATAACCGCTCAGATCCCGGTCGCACTAGGGATCGGGATGGACTGCGCTACGGACGGCACAGGGCTAATGACAGGGCCGTTTTGGGAGATCACCTTGAACGCAGAGGGGTCACTTTCGAGGATCTGACCGCTACCATACACTGCCTTTGCAGGTGGTGCCTTGAAAGGATGCGCCTCGGTGTTGAACACGTCTACGCATCCATCAGCATCTCCACTATGCAAATGACCATCTGTTTCACTTACAATCGTCGAGACTGATCAAGCTTGGGTCGGAGAAGGTCAGGTACCTGTGGAACCATTAGTCTGCGTGTCCAAAACGATAGAGCATCCACATATGCAACTTACAGGTATTTCAGGACCTCCGCGAACCAGAAGCTCTGCATGTCATCGATGAATGCCGAGTCGGTCGCATCGACGTCGTCGATACCCGCGTACGCGACGGTCGTCGGGAGGTACGTCAGGAACGAGTCGACCGCGTCCGCCGCGCGCTGGACGTACTTCGAGTCACCTGTGACGCGCCACGCGTAGAAGTTGGACTCGAGCACCTCTGGGCGCAGATAGTAATCTGAGTCACCCGGGTAGACGAAGAAGCCGTGCTTCTCGTAGAAGGCGATGTCTCCTGAAGAGGGCGAGGAGCCGGTGTAGTTGCCGTCGGACGAGAAGTAGCCGAAGACCTCTGGGCCGATGCCCGTACTGCGACAAGGAAGTGAGTCACCATTGTTACGGGGAGGAAGGAGAAGACGTGCGCGGTGCTCGCGTAAGTGTTCCAGCAGGCCTCCATGAGGGCGAGACCCCAGTTGACGATGGTCTCGTTGTTCAAAAGCTTCCCACCTGTAAGAGCGCGGGTCACGATGCTTTCTTCGCGGAGACTACAGGCGACATACCGAGCATCCAGTTGCCGGCGTGGAAGCACTCCAGGTGAGAGCCAATGTGGATGATGGTGCCGTCATCCCAGTCGGCCATGTACTGCCAGTCTTCCACTGTCGACGACTATGACATACTCGTGAGTGGTGTGACTCATTCAGCATCGTGCTTAACGCTCACCCTTGCCAAGTTCCAGATGGACGAGTCGACCGCAGACGCCCACGCGTCCGCAAACAGGTCGTTATCCGTGTTTGAGAGTCGCGCGTACTTAATAAGGTACTCGAAGTAGCTGTCAGAGCCACCACCCCATGTCTGCAACCAGCGATGAGCACGAGTCACTAATATAGGATGCAATCTACTCACAACGTACGCATCAGCGAATTCGCCAGTGGTCGGATCGATCACTTGCGCCGGGAGGTTCGGGAGCGGAGGAGGCTGTTCCCGGTATCAGTCTGGTACATGTGTATCGCGATCAGCGTCACTGACAAGGTTCGCAATGTAGATGACAGGCTTCTCTGCGAGCTCACGGTACGTGTCGTTCCCGGTAAAATTCCTGTTATAAAATCTCAGAACATTGACCCAACATGACAGCGCTGTGGAACATACGCCAGAGCGGACCATTCCATTGTCAACTGAAAGGGCGCGTTAACGCTGTATCCGGGACATCATGGCATGGAACACGTACAGTCCCGGCTTCCGCGATATTCGTCGTCTGCACAACAGGAGTGCCATCATTCCAGTTTAGGTAGCCATACGGGATCGAGTTGTTCTATAACGTGGTTTGAATTCAAGTGCCATTTCACAAGAGCACACGACTACTCACATCGACAAATGCGTTCGTCATCCTGTCCACGAGTACCTTTGACTGGTTGACAAGAGCAGGGTACTGCTGACCGCTCAACTCGTACGTACACAGCGAAGCGGCGACGTATCGGATGGTCGTCTCGAACAAGCTGCATGACACGTAACTTATGATTTGTTGAGGACAGTAGGTATAAAGGTACGCACTCAATTTGACCATCTGTGGGGGTTGTGCTGTAGTCCACCGTGCTCGAGAAGTTGAGGGCCTCCTCGAAGATGTCCTAGTTACCCTAGGTTCATCTCCGAAAGCAAAATTCAAGGAGCGCGACTTACAGTGAGCCCCATCAAGTACTAACTCCTTACTCAGTGAGATGCAGGACGAATGTTGACTTGGTGTACGTACAATGGTATCCAACGCGTCGACAATGGAAGCACCCCAGCCACCGTAGCTGTCAGAGTAGCTCTCACTGACGGGACTCAGGTCATCGTGTCCCCAAGCATACTCCCTGGAGCGTTGACTATTGAAGCTCAGATAATCTTGGCGTTCCAGAGGACTCACTTGTACGCATTCCAGCTCGTCTCGAATATTTGGACAGTCTTCTGCGCGTACTCTGCAGCAAAGGATGGCGCAACAATGCCGGGAGCCTGAACATTTCCCGCCTTCACGCCAGTGTAGGCCAGAGCAAGCGCGACAACGCTGACGCGACGACCGACCCCGAGCATAGTGGGAGTAGTGGGCAGCGAGCAGGAGCAGCGCGAATTCGCCGGGTTTTAAATGATCAGCTTTATAGGTATCCGAGTGCGCGCGCCTGCCGGCGGCGGTCTCTATCTCGTCTGACTTCCACGGCTCACGTCTCACGGCAGGCTGCCCTGAGATGCCAGTGGGACCGCCCTTCTAAGTCAGAGGGACACACGAGGGGGCCGGGGAAAGACTTTTTTTAGATATTAGAGCGCAAAGAAAAGGTAGACAACGTACGGAATGGTCCATACCGGACCCGTTACGACACCACATGATAACGGACGTACGGGTGTAACAAGCATGCCATGACGAGTTGATGGGACGCTCTGATCCCAGTCCATCAAACGAATGTCGATCCCCGCAGCTGCTCTAGCAGCTTGGCCGAGTGTTTAGACAGGACGTCGACGGGGAGGTGGAAGAGCGGCGTGTTTGCGGCGACACAGTACTAAACGGTCTTCGCAAAAGCTGATCGAGGGTGTGCCAGAGCGAAGAGGAAAGAGGATACTAAGAAGCCTGTCCCGGCGGCTCTAAAGTTCATCTCGGCCGCACGCGAAGCCTTCCTTGATGAATTCACGACCCGCGTGATGACCTTGCTCGCATGGCTCAGCTCCTACGCTGCTCACCCGTGTTTCCACCGATATGGACAGCTCGGCCAAGTTACCGCGCTATAGGCTGCTGATCCAATGGGCAAGAGCCGTATGGTGTACCTGAGCACAGTGTCACCCACTGAGCCGAGACCTCAATAACTGCGACCATGTCTCCAGAGATGAGAATGCATCAAGCCTAGGCTGCTATGGCCTGAGAAGAGGAAGCTGTACCAAATGCATCGATATGAAATGATAATAAGATACCGCTCGAAGTTCGGCATAGAGGGCGGGAAGCTGAATTCGTTACACCAAGATCGGCGGACTGTATACATCTTCATCACCAATATGCGAAATACCATGTCTGAGGGTCCAGTGTGAATCTGTGGCACTGAAAGGCACGCATAGTCGACACTCACCTCTCTTTCAAGTGGGATCTCAATCCGTCGAAACTATATGCCTTGCCCTTCGCCAGCTTCTTTGCCTGCCTCTCGACCCTCTTCTTGTCCGACTTATACGTGGCGATGTCCACACTATCTTCGCTCGAGGCGGTCTGCCTAGACTGATGTGCTGCAGCCGAAGGTGAGGCACCTGGGTCGCAAGCGGTATCCTCTGCCGGCGGATTCTTGGCTTCGTTGTCGGCGACCTCAGCGAGCGTTGTAGGGGATTCCTCAACGACTTCCATGGGGGCCGCTCCGGCGACAGCGGCTACGGGCGGGGCAGAGTCGCGCTCCTTGACTTGCCTGCTAGCCTGTTGGCAGTGTCGGCAAGCGTACATCTTCTGATCGCGTTCCTCTCGGTCGGAGCTCCGTCTGATCAGCCGTGCTGCCAGACCCGTTGGAATGGGACACAGTGTATACGCGTCGAGCCTTGCATCGCCCTGATCAGCGACTTCGAAAGCGGGATTATCGTGTCGTTTGCAATGGCGAATCTACATGTAAGGAAGCATGAGCTGCCCTCAGCCACCTGGCGGAACGTCCGTACTCACAGCGATCTCAAGATTCATGGCTATTGGAGAAGAGCACGCGGTGCAGAGTAGCTTCAAACCCAGCTGTTCGACCTTGGCTTTCGAAGTCGGATCTTCGGCGGTAGTACCAAGAAGCGCCACAATCTTGTTCACGGTGTCGATAGCCTAGTGCAACGTCGACGATGCATCACACAGAGTAAGGAGTGGCGCACCTTCGTGTCTGGTTCGAAGAGACTGGCGCTCCACGTTTCCCTCGCCCTCCGCCTCTTGTCCAGACCAGCACATCGATGCTCACAAGCACCCACAAAGTCCAAGCGTTCGCTACCCTTCCCCTTCGACTGACACTTCTTACATACGAACCTTGCCGTGAGCCTATCGACTGGATGCAGCTTGTTCTTGCTCGCAGACTTCCAACCGGCGAAGCCTAACACACCGGCCAGCGCGCTTCGCGCTTCCTCTCGCCACTGCCGTAGATTGTCTGCTAAAAGCTCGTGCACCAGCTTGCTGTTCTTGAGCTCTTTTCCGATACCCTCATCATCAGAGTCCCTTGCCTTGCCTTGAAGGACCTTCATAACTGATAGTTTTCGGAACTCCGGCAGCGTAGGCAGTACTTCCTCAGGCTTGGGATCGGACTTGAGTAGAGAATAATGCGCTGCCACGTCATCACGCCGCTTCTGGTAGGCTGCCTCTGCCTTGCGGCGTTCTAAGCGCTCTCTGTGTTCGACGATCTCTTTATCAACTTGATCACGGATTAAATCAAAGTCTTTCGGGTGCATGAATAGGTCGGCGGGTGCGAACAAGGAAGAGTGCTGCCATACCTTTTGCATGGATCACCTGAATCGCTGCCGTCTTAGAGCGATGCAGGAGGCCGTACGTCGGCGTCCCAATCATCTCGAATGCGGTCCATCCCTCCTTCAAAGCGAATGACCGTGCGCTACATCATGCATCAGTTTTTATCTCCGTAGACTGTACCAGGCGCACGTACTGTGTTTCGTTAGTGGTCTTAACGGCGGCCATACTTCTCTCCCAATCGCTCTTAAAGCGAGATACCTTCTGTGATAGCTAATATACGGGATCAGTGCAATCTAGTGGGAACTCAACCCCGTTCCGACACCATACCTCTAACATGGCAGCCAACTGCTTGGCCAGTGACGCTTTTCTGGCCAGATACTCGTCCATCTTGTCGGGCTCAAGCAGCACTTTATTGTACTCGTCCACAGCCGCCTGCCAGTCGCGCTTACGCACGTGCATGGCGGCGTCTGAACTGATAAAGGTTTCTGGGTGAGGAAGCCAGGACCGGAGCACCTCATAACGCGGGTATTCTGCGAACTTGACGTTAATAAGCTGTTGAGGCCTGATGAACGCGCCTGAGTTGAGTATCGAAAAGGGTTCAGAGGACCACTACACTCACGCCCAAGCAGCCTTGCACTTTGGCTGTTGCTGAATGAGTACTGACATAAAACTAGTGCTTGTAAGCTAGGTCACTTACCCTGCTGCAGACCCTCGCACGTATAGCAAACGACTCATACATCCGACGGGTGTACTTCCCACAGACCTCGCAGTTCCCTCCGTCAAACACGAAGGCAGCATAGGAAGCCTCCGTGAAATTCTGCGTCGGTTCAGGCAGTACTGTACCGTAATAATAAGCACAGCATCTCTTCCGCGCATTGCGCCATATGAATGTGGTCGAGGGGTTGTTAACGAGGGCGTTGCAGAAATACTTGGAGCACCGCGCTAAAGCTAGAACTGAAGCAGGGCTAGGGACATAAGACAATATCTCTGCGAGAATCTCGAGCGGAATGTCCTCGAGCCAGCATGGGCGCCGTCCATCGTCTACGGCTCTCCCGGTGGATTTGGTAAAGCGGACTTTCCTCTTGCGCGGCCTTGCATGAGAGACTTCGCCAACTAGATTGACGGGTGAAGACACCTCTACGGAACCCCTCTCAGGAGCTTGAACTTGCATAGACATCCCTGTAGAAATATAGCGCCTTCTCCAAACGACTCTTGATGGTCCCCGCCGAACTTGAATTCGACGGAGTGGGGCAGCGGAATCTGACGAGCGTGACAGTAGATATAGCGCCTGTTGACCAAGACTTCGACCGAGTATCGATACCGTAACTGGACAATGGTGAACGGAAGGAAGAAGGAGACTCGGACAGGAGGTCGCTTGAGCGCTTGAAGCCTGGGCACTCTTGCCGAGGCCTATAATTACCATTACGGGCTTATCCTTTAGTGAGCTTGAAATCATAAAGTATTATGTAACAGCTCATAAGCTGTCTAACAATAAATATTACTTTGCCACTGTGATACAGAGTTTCCTTACCGTTTGCTACCGCAACTCACCTCCACGCTTCATCCACAGCCATGCCGCCGCTGCCTAGCACTCTCAACAAAGAAATAATCTCTGCAGTCGATTCACTCCGTCGACAGAGAAGTGACCTCTCGGATTTCCAGATCCAGCGTTTGCGAACGTGTAAAGGGCCACTGGCCGTACAACAACAATATGCAGCGGAGCTGCGCGAGGACCTTGACACGTTCGCTCGGCAAGTCGAGGTATGCCCCTGCCCGGATATCCACGGTTCGTTTGCGAGAATCTCTGAGTAGAGCCTAGAACTAGCAGTGGATGATCAGCGGACGGAGCGAGACCGGAGAGAGCTGAGACAAATAGTGGATGAATTTCTGGCGGATTTGGCGAGGTGAGTGCGCATCCGTCATTGCGCTTGTTCCCGGAGCTAAGTTCGACAAGCTTGAAGAAGGATTCTCGGGCTGCGCTCCTCTTCTCCAAACGTGCTATTGACGCGGACCAGCTATCCAACCGAGATGAGCTCTTGCAGTCGTCGGTAGTCAGGGAGAAACAAGACCTGAATGAGAAAGTCGCGTATGTCTAGTCTTTTCATCCTGCCGCTAATGCCACTTAATGCTCTTGCAGTGAGGATGCTCTAATGAAGGCGAATAACGATGTAACAGATGCTCTGCGGCGGACAATAGCACTGATGCAAGGTGAACTAGAGAAGTCGGTCCTCTCAACGCAACTGCTCGGTAAGCTCTTCCCCTTCCCCTCAGACAGTGTGCTGCCCATTCACTCTAACACTTATACACTAGACGCTTCCAGCTCTTCTCTACGCTCCACCTCTACTACACACGATGTGCTCGACGGCCTGCTTGTCACTTCCAAACACCTCATCACTGCGCTTGAGAAGTCTGACTGGTTGGACCGCATGCTCGTTCTCGCAGGGCTCGCCTTCTTCATCCTCGTAGTTGCATTCATCCTCAAACAACGTATCGTCGACCGCGGGCTCCGAATTGCCTTCTGGTGGACACGGTTCATCCCGGACTTCAGCAGCGACGAACAACTGCTCGACATGGAGGAGGCGAAAGCGGCGGCAAGTGCTGTATCTGGGATGGTCGCAAGCGTTGTAGCCAGCGTACCGACAGTAGCGGCATCAGCACCAGTGAGCCTGTCAAGTTTGTCACCTGATTCTCCAGTGTTGGCTACCATGGACGAGGAGCCTACATCATCTTCCGAAGGAGGAACGCCTACGCCACTGGAGATCTTGAGTGAGGAGCTTCTTGCGTCACCGACACCGATAGCTACCGCTCAGGAGACTGGGTTGCACGACGAACTATAGGTCACGTATATTCTCCATGTCTATGTATTTTCTGCCCCGGGGCTTCGATGGATTTCTGTAGATACCTGAGTCTGATCCTGTCCCTGCACCGTTGGCAGCAGGGCCTCACGGTGCTAACAAGCCTTGCCGTTGCCTGTCGTGTGCACTGCACCGAGTACGAGCAGTGCAGGCCCCTTCTCTATGCACTGCAGCAGTTTCAAGCATGATTATGGTGGTCTGTTTCAACTTGGTTTCAACGCTGTCGTTGTTTGCCGCTCACCAACCAGAGACAGTCTACTAGCGCGGCATACTTAAGTACTGAGCTCCCACTGCATTTTGTCCAATTCTCCCATCTCATACCCCCAAGCAGACAGGCTTATTCGACATGGGCTCCCTCGAGGAGTTGGGTTATGTTCTGAAGGTGATACTTTAGGTATCCCCTGACAAACGGATGATCAGCTCAGAGCAAGTCGGGCCAGCAACAGATGCGTGACCTTCCTTCTGTGTTGGCTGCTTCTGCAATTTATTGACATGAGCGTCTTCTGCCTCTGATTGTAGGCGGGAACGTAGGCATCGGTTGCGAAACGACCAAGGTGCGTCCGCTATTCGCAATTATGGCACCACGTAGAGAACATTGTAGCGAGACACGTCGAGGGCTACAATCCTGCAATGCATGCTAGACGGGCTAAGATGACTCCACGTAAGGGGTTGCTGCAGCACAATGCCAAAATGTATATCCGCGAGCTCAAGGAGACGGACAAGGAAACCATCTTCGTGGAGCTCGATCTGAGCGTGCCGCAGTGCTCGCCTCCGTGAGGAACACTACAAAAGTGCTCCAGTTAGGTATGTAGGGGGTGACCTCGTAGTGTATGAGTGCGGTTGCACTGATTGCCATCTCACATGACCGTATCAGCAAGGAGAGTGAATTGCATGTGCTATTCAACAATACGTAGGCCCAGTTTCTGCGTATGTCACCGAGGCCAAGTCTGGGTCGTAACCAATAGTGGAGTGATGTGGTCGAAATGAGTCACAGAAGACGGCTACGATATGCAGTTCGGGACAAATGTTATTGGCCAGTTTGCGCGCCGCTATACCCCATGCCAACTGTATCGTACGAACTGTATGTACTCTTTACCATAGGACACTTTCTGCTTCTCATGCTTACCCTTTTACCGGTTCAGCTGGTTTAACCAACCGTCATGCATGTGTCGTCACGAGTGGGGCGTATCTAGTACGTCTGTCTAGGATACCTACAAACGAAAGTAGAGTCCACAGTGGCATTTTACAGCCAGAATGAAGTTGTGAGTACCGTTATGCAAGGAGACCGAGCACATATGAAGGTTGCATCCAGGTGGTGTTATGCCAGCTTGCGAAGCGATACGCGGACAAGGGGATCGTCTCTGTCCCCTAGACCCATGACAGTGTCTCTGCGCGCCGAGATTCAGACATTCAATGACCTGGCAGCAGCCGGCGTCGAATCACACTGCAGTGTTATGCACCTAGCATGAGGTGCATGATCATGGTAAGTGTTATCAACGACTCATGTTGTTTACTGTCACTGGCTGCGGAATGACTACTACTAGATCAAAAGACCGACCATCCTGTATCCTCCCCCATTCAACGTCCTCACAGGGCTGTGGGAGGGGACTAGGCCGGAAGCCCTCAACGACAATAGTAAATTATAGATGCCGTCATTTTCTGATACCACTGTGGTTCCGCTCACGCTCTGACATCAGTTCTCAATACCCTGGGCAAGGGTGGCACTGAGGAAGTGCAAAAATGAAAGATGACGAGACAGCAAAAACTTATGGGCTTGGCCGGAGGAACAGGTGATGTAGAAGTGGAATCTCGTACCATATGCCTTGTTCCGTAGCACAGTTTGAGCCACACCCCATCCCCTTCATTGGAATCTCATCGTTGATCATTAATATTGACCTCTTGCCTTGTGTTCAATGCAACAGGGACTATTCCAGTCTTTTTACGAACAGTTTATGATTTTATGATAGTAAAATTTGAGGTTGGTATTGATGTCTAGCGCGGGAAGTCTGCGCCGCGCCCATCTGGTATATACGTGTCACGTGTGCGCGTCGTCCACACGAGTGTGCCGGAACGTGCTCGAAGGCTGACTACGCGCTCGCCCAGGCGTTCGGGGCAGTTCACGCTGACACGACCAGCCCACGACCGAACAGAGTTTGCTTCCTGAATCCGCACGATACCCTCAGAACAGAACAATACAGCCCAAGCATCGCCCTCAAATTTCTATAAGGTTCACTCGTGTCTTGCTGCCAACTTCCATCTCGACTTCCTTGTCTGCACTCCGCCCACCACTTGCTGGGCGACACTGAACATGTCGACGGGAGGGATGCCCCTGCTGAGCGGCCCTCCGCCTGAATACAGGGACAATGAGCTGTCGTGCAGGAAATGCGACAAGGAGTTCAACATGTTATTCGCGCGCTCCAGGAAATGCAATCATTGTGGTGTGTGCTTGCAGTGGGCCCTCGGACGCAATGCTCACATACCACTCAATACCTCGCAGGCTATCTGTACTGCCACTCGTGTACCGACTTCCAAGCGCTGATGCCTCGGGGTGGCTCGGAAATGGGATACGACCCTGTGCCTGTATGCGCGTTCTGCATCGATAACCTGACGAGTAAGTCGCCGCGGATCCTATTCATTCGAAGCATGTCAGGCAAGAGCATGCGCTGCCGACTATGCCGATGAGAACGGAACTTATTAGCTCGCCGTGACGGGGCTTGCTGTGCACTCCGCTACGAGCGATCTGCTTGTAGGATTGGGTTCTCAAGCGAAGTATCAACAAATCGGTTGCATTGTACATGAAACGGTCTAAGCCGTGGTACCCGTTTTATTTCGAGTCAACGAATTCAGATCGACATGACCGAATATATGCCGCTTGATGTTGTGCACAATCTTGGACGGTCAGTGACTGACTTTGGCAGCGATCAGTCACAGCAGGTGGCAAGAGCTATTTGCGGTCTCTACCACTCGCGAAGTTGAAGAAGTATGCCAACGCATATAGCATTAAGGTGAACGGCGTGTTGGAAAAAGACGACCTCGTCGACGCTCTTATCTCTGCCAGGGTAAGCACCGTCACTCTTCCACATCCTACCGGCGAGTACTGAGCAATGCTAGGAAAGAACTGGTTGCTTGCCACGGACGAATGAGGTAGGTTATCTTCCTCTGGTGTAATGAGCCATGCTGGATGCATCTTTCGCAGGATCATTACCGCAAATACGCCGTGCCGAATCGTCGCAGTAATCGTCCTCGTGGGATCTTTACGCGCGCCATGGACGCCATGGGCTCTGACCGGGACCGCTTGGCTCAACAAAACGCGTCGCCGCGTCAACAGCGGCAGCAACAGCAACGGCCGCCACCTCAGTACCAGCCGCGTCAGCGTACCACCTCCGGGCCCAGCACGTTTCCGCGACCAGACCTTGACCCCGGACGACAATCGCAGGCCCGTACACACGCCTATCCGCAGAACCCGCCACCACCACCTCGGGGCAACGCCTACCATCAGTCCCCGCCGCGCCCACAAGTGTCGTCCAGCCACTCGCACCTCAATGTTCCCAGCGGTAACAGTGCCGGTAGTCCGAACAGCCAACCCCGCGGGCGCACCCGCGCAACCTCCGCCTCCTCACCCACCACGCCGCGCGCACACTCGCCCGCGCCGCCTGTCCCGACGCTCGACGAGCTGCTGGAGATGCCTGAGGAGGATGTCGCGCACCTGAGCATCGGTACGCTGAAGGCGGTTCTCTTCCAGAATCACGTGAACGCACGGCTGGTGGTGGAGAAGGCAGAGCTGGTCGCGAAGGTGCGCACGCTTGTGGAGGACGAACGGCGAGAGCGAGACAGGCACGCCGCGATCGAGGCGGCGGAGCGCGCTGCGGAAGAGGAGGCCTGGCAGGAGAGGGAGGCGGAAGCGAGACGAGTCGCGGAAGAAGCGAGGTTGCGGGAGGAAGAAGCGCAGAGAGAGGCTGCTCGACAGGATGTACGGCGCGATGATGAGAGCGCGATGAGTGTTGACGTCTCGGGGGAACAGTATCCAGATATGCACATGGATGCAGAGGCGGGTCCGTCAAGTGGTGCGGTGCCCTCGGTCCCGCCTGTATCAACCAAAGCGGATGCTCCGCCTGTGCCAGCAAAACCCGATGCTCCGCCTGTGCCACCAAAGTCGACGCGTTCGCTTTCCCCACCCGCACGAGGACTCTCACCGAAGGCACAAGCCAAGGCAGCACAACTGGAGCGCACAGGGTTATGCGTGATCTGCCAAGACGAAGAGGCCAATATTGCCATTGTTGATTGCGGGTGAGCGTACCCCGTCCCTTCAATTTGCTGTGCAAATCGCTGACCCATCGTGCCTTGGTAGTCACTTGTGCTTGTGTCGCGCATGCTCGGAACTGATTATGAAGAGTTCGCGGGAGTGCCCGCTCTGTCGCACACGCATCGTCACTGAGCAGCGACTGCTCAGAATATTCAAGACGTGAAGCGTGGCAGCCGCGATGCTACGTGTCGTATGCTTTCCAATTCACCCTGCCCGGTATGTGTTCGGCTTGTTGATCGTGGGTTTCCGCTAGTTGCGTATTATGAACCATAATGTTCCTCACACCGTACTGTTGTAGTGATATAATTCCTGACGAACGATACATATGTTATTTTTGCTGTTTATCTACCTACTGTATATACGTCTTCCCCATCGTGCGATCGGTCGAATGATCACCGTGAAGGTAGGGCGCTGAGAGAACGCGCATGTCGCGTGCACTCTGAACAAGTTGATAATGAAACCGACTTGAGCTTGAAGCTGCTCTGAAGCTTGAGCGCTGAGCTCTGGCACTGCATATAATACGTGCGCGAAGGTGCGGAGCAGGATAGTTGTTGAGAACGCGATATTACTAACCTGTTCCTAGAACTTGGGAGTACATAAGGAGATAGGCAGGTATGTTTTCAATGATGCTCAGGGCCTGAGGCAAAGCACGCGCTGCCCTCTAGGCTAAATTACAGAAGCCGATCCCTAAAAATGGCGCATCACTAATAATGAGTACCAATCTTACAGTAGCAAGACTACCGCTTGGACTGTTGAACAAGATGTTCAGAGTTGTTCGTTCAACTACGACCCCATCTTCTATCGCGTGTTCAACTGCAGTAGAGTCGTCACGGCAGACCACGGATGGGTCAAGATCGTTAGCCGTCACCCCCACGCCCATTGAATATGACAATGCTAGCCGCAAGGCCGCCTCGAGCTCGCCTCAAAATAGATTGCTCGTCGATGCAAAGGATAGCTCCCCATAGTCTGAGCCAGTCACAAGTCACATAGAGCTTGCAAACGTATGGCACGGATGAGCTCGCGGACCCCGTTTACAACTACACTCACCTTGCCTCTCATTGCGATGGCTCCCTATCATCGATTGGCGACGGGATAATGTGCGTATGACATCCGCGGGAAACCGACAGAAGAGCCGCAGTTCGAGGTAACCGGGGTAACTTCGTCTTGTCTGCGGCGCACTAGCAACTCGTACAGCATCCAGTGGGTTCACCTTCCGTGCGCCAATCAGCGTCCACACGGCCCGAGCAAGAGAACGTGGAAGCTTCTTTCATCTATTCAAGGCATCTCAGGCTCTCGTACCACATCCGAGTCCGCACCTTCGACCTCGCTCTCCGAACCGAACAAGTCTGAGTCCATCTCCTCTTCCACCGCGGAAGCACTGTTTCTAGAGGGCCCGTCAAATGCCATCGTCGTCAGCGCGTGCGATATGTACGTCCCGCCCGCGGAGTCCGTCGAGTTCGCCTGCCGGAGGTCGAGCATCAGCCGGCTCAGTAGGATCGAGGTCATCCTGCCAGTGTACACGACGGCAAAACACAAGGCTAAGTGAGTCCAGAAACATGCGTGATAGGATGCGAGGCGTACACTGCGCTCCAGGTGGACACGGCATCGAGGAACTGTCCAGGGGAAGACGGCAAGTGAGTGACCTTAGAAGGAAGGAGGCGCGCGACGACTTGCCTTGGGATGGCTCAGACCGATCGCGATGCCCAATCCATTGATAGCGAGCAAGAACCTTTCATTCGACCACCCCGCTCAGCGACGAACGCCACACCGACCTCGCAGGACGCACCCAAAATAGACGGCAGCTAAGATACGCGGCATCGGGGATGAGCATCCAGACTGTGAGCGAGACGAAGGAGACGCACTGTCTCTCATGAGGACGACCGTCATCGTCCCTAGACCCGATACGGAGCGGTGGTCCGACTCGGGCTCGTCGGGCTGGTTCCTCGCGCGGATCACACGCTTGATGCTGAGCCAGGTAAGCAGCAGCGCGATGGCGTCGAAGATCACGCCGGACGCTCGTGCGCACATCATGCCTAGGCATTGACTCTTGTATCAGCCAGGGATAACCGCTAGTCAGAGTCCTGAACTCACCGCTGCGAGCGAGAACCGTATGCGAGCGTCAGCATCAGAGGAAGCGAGACGGCGAGATGGAAAAGACGCACATGTCTCCCAGCCACTGCGTGTCGATGTCGCACGTCTGATAGTGCGGCGTGAGACGCGCGAGGTAGGGCGCGGAGAGGACGAAGGTGTACTGCAGCCGGGTAGCAGTCAGCCGCAGCTCGCGGGAAGCCAGACAGCAAGGGACGCACAGTGGACATTACAGGGTTGATGAGCCCCAGCACGAGCATGTAGCACAGACGCCACCTGCCCCGCCCCGAGAGCGCATATATGCGCACGGCCGTAAATACTGATGACACAGGTGAGTGATGGGGTGTCATAGATGACCAGGTAGAGAAGCGGCAGTACTTACTCGAAGAACTCGTTAGGATGAGAACGTCCCCTGCCATCTCAAGGCGCATCATAACCGTACAACTACGATCAGTCAGCTCGCTATCGTGTGCGCAGAGCGATTGTTCTCCTACGTCTGCAGTATCGTTCAGCATACAGCCAGGCTTCTCATACGCGTAGCCCCCAACGCATATGGGAAATGCGCTCACCAATTGGCTCTGCCAGCTGCCCCAGGAGAGGTATCCGAGGATGACCATGATGGTGTTGCACAGCGCGGGATAGCGCAGCGTGAAGAAGAGGATGGAGCCAATTGAGGGCTTGAGCTTCCACATGAACTTCACCTCGCGCGTGAAGGTCAGGCAGAAGTCGTAGCAGCAGAGGGCTGTGGGGGATGCGCGAGAACATGGCAAGTGAGCGATGCGCGGATTGCGAGGAGGCGACCCGGTGTATTGCGTTACCTTGTGCGGAGACAGTGAAGCAGTTCTCGAGGAACCTAGACAGTCCGAGGATGAGCACGACAGCGCTCCGCTGAGCGGACTACGCACTCTTGTGAGATCGTCGCCGCAATCTGAGTCGACATCTTGGAGAGTTTGGGGTCGACGCCGCACCTAGGCAAACAAACAGTAGACCAGGGCCAGGCGACAAGACAGCCAGTGCACTCTCTGCGCCATATAAGCCTTCATGGTCTTCGCAGAACCTGTCCAACAGTCGTCCATGGCACAGAGGCCGCATCTCTTGTTGCTCGCCGGAGGGACACAAGGTTCAGCCCATCTAGCCTTATACCACACTTCTCCAATGGATGTGGAGCCCGGCGCGAGGCGAGGAACCGCTCAGCGAAGGGAATAAGCCCGCTCTCGGAGGGTCCATATGGCCAATATGGTGATACACAGCTGCTTCCCGCCACCTTCTTGATGACCATCCACGGTTGGATGACTGTTTTTCCCTTGCAATCGTCGCAGATTCTCTACGGTGGGAGCGCGCCACAGGCACCAGGCCGAGGAAACCTTGTCCGGCAATGTATCAAGCTATAGAAAGCACAAGGCACGACGCACAATCGCCGTGGGGGACACAGCATCGGGGGTGCTTCCTCAGGCCTCAGGCTCGGCGTCCTGGACCTTCCGACTGTGGTAGCGCCTCTGACAGTAAAGGTTGGCTGGCAGCCTGTGACAAGCTGCACCGTCCACGAGCAGCCTGTTAGGCTGTTGCCATCGTTCTGTTACAGACAGCGATTCGGACAGCTCCTGCCAATAACACCGCATTCAGTCGGACGCTAGAGAGCGATCCAGTAGGTCGATCGCGGGGAGGAAATCCTCGGCATTTTGGGCATCCATCGAGAATCGTTCAAGTTGTTGCTGAGCTATTCGCGGATACCATTGGAATGGCTGTGTCTAAGACGCCCCAGACATCGCCTCGGACTGCCTGAGATATGTAGTACATGGTGCACATGCCGCGAACTGGAGGCCTAAAGAGCGTTATGAGTTTGGACTCGGGTGCCATATGCACAACTTGGTACGGTGAGATCATGTGACATGGACAGGACATTCCCCGGCCCGCCAGAAGCCGCGGCAGATCGCCGGTAGATCACATCGGGGTGAGCCGGCGGGACCGACGGCGACTCCCGACTGCGACTCCCAGGGCGCGGTAACTGTGTTACTCCTAACAGCCTCTAACAGCACCCATGGCATTGGAGAATACATTCTGCCTGGCCGTATTTCTCTTCCTCCCTGCCGACTGCGGTCCCAATGCAGTACGCCCACTCCCCCTGCGTTCCGAGCTTCACACGAGAATTCATGTCCACGGGCGTATGCCCTCGCGGCGCCCACCTCCATCCCCAGTGAATGACTTATACGTGGTGCCGTCAAGCTCATGTGGGTCGACCTGTGATCTCGACGGAAGACTCGAGCCGTTGATCGTTTCCCGAGAAGCATGCTCCTGTATTTATTTCCGTACCGCAACAGTGGCGCAGCAGGTGCGCAGCCGTGCTTCTCCAGCTACCTACCGTGCAATGGTAGTGTGATGTCACTCTGCTAGCATTTCCCCGACATCACACATAAGGACGCGAGATATCCTCGTCTCGTACGGACGGCGGGTAGCATCCGAGTATCGGTGAGTCTGTGACGCAACTCCTCAAACGCGCTCAGCACTGATCTTCATCCCGCTAAACCAACAGTACGCTCTTGACGCGTTCCGACTATGAGGTTCCCTCTCACAGCCCTCTTCTCGCTCGCTGTCGGCGTGCAAGCCGCTCTCACCGCAGCCCAGTCCCTCGAGTCCCGCTGCACTCCCTCGACCTTCTCGTCCGTCATTCCTTCCAATGCGACACTCATCTATGCCGTTCCCTACGCCGAAAACACGACCTTCAACGGCACCGTTGCCGTCGGCCCTGCGTTCTGCGCGGTCTATGTGAACGTCACCTCGTCCGCGTCGTCTGCGTTCGAGTTCGGGCTCTGGCTCCCGCTCGACACATGGAACGGGCGGTTCATCGCGTACGGTAACGGCGGGTTCATCGGCGAGGTGGCGTGGACGGACATGGCGAACGGCCTCAGCTACGGCTTCGCGGCTGTCTCGACGAACACGGGGCACAACTCGACGGAAAACACCGGCGCGTGGGCGCTGGACGCGCCTGAGAAACGCACTGACTGGGGCTGGCGCGCTATGCACGGCTCCGTGTCCCTTGGGAAGGAGCTCACCACCGCATTCTACAACGGGTCTATCGCGTACTCGTACTACGCCGGCTGCTCCACCGGCGGGCGCCAGGGCCTCAAGAGCGCACAGATGTTCCCGGACGACTTCGACGGTATCGTCGCGGGTTCTCCGGCTTGGTGGACGACGCACCTCCAGCAGTGGAATCTCAAAGTGTCAACATACAACCTGCCCAACGACGCGCCGTACCACATTAACGAGAGCCTGTTCTCCGTGATCGCCGACGAGGTGTTCCGGCAGTGCGACGCTGTCGACGGGCTCGAGGACGGCATCATCACGAACCCGTACGCGTGCGACTTCCGCCCCGACACGCTGCTCTGCAACTCGACCGTGGCGAACACGTCGACGTGCCTGACGGGCCCGCAGATCGACACGCTGTACAAGATCTACGGGGACTGGGTGGACGTGAACCAGACGTTCGTCTTCCCGCACCTTACGCTCAGCTCCGAGGCGCAGTGGTCTATCGCCCTGGTCAACGCGAACGAGTCAGACCCGAGCGGGATCGATTACGCGCGTTACTTCCTGTATGACGACCCCGAGTGGCCATGGCAGGACCTCGACTACGCGACGGTGCAGCTCGCGGACGAGCTCAACCCGGGCAACGCGACCGCGTGGGACTACGACATGTCGCCCTTCTACGAGAAGGGCGGGAAGCTGATCCACTACCACGGCCTCGCGGATGGCTCGATCGCGACGGGCTCGTCGATCTACTTCTGGAATCACGTACAGCGCGCACTCGTCCCGCAGGGCGTGCCCGTCTCGGACTTCTACCGCTTCTTCCTGATCCCGGGCATGCAGCACTGCGTCGGCGGCGTGAACGACGCGCCGTGGTACATCGCGGGCGCGGGCCAGGGCACGGGCTTTTACAGCGTGCCTGGGTACATGGACGCGCAGCACGACGTAGTTTTGGCGATCATGAACTGGGTGGAGAACGGGACCGCGCCGGACACGATCATCGCGACGAAGTTCCTCGACGACGAGCCCGACGAGGGTGTCATCGTGCAGCGGCCGCTCTGTCAGTACCCTGCGTTGGCGAAGTACGTGTCTGGGGACCCGAATGTCACGACGAGCTTTGAGTGCGAGGAGATCTAGGTGGGGCCAGGAGGCGGCCTGCAGAGGAGTCGATGAGAGCTGGACGGAGTTGCTGGTGTCATGAGGCGCTGCTTCGACTTCGAAATATCTTTAGTATAATTGCGCCTTGTGCGACCTAGTAAAAAAACCCTTCCTTAGGACATTGAATCTTCCTATGGCTAGCTTTCGGTTTCATGAGTCCGAAGCTCGTAGTGATCTTGCTGTTGTTTTCTTCTTGATCTTGTATCTCAGGCCGCCGATTGAAGATCGAAAGCGACGCACTCTAATTCGGTGGCGAATGTTCCCGAGTTCATCGCACGAAGGTCTAGTCTCGGATGGCGGAGTAGCACATATGATCATTACCTATGCACGACCTCGTGAGTCAAGTGGTGACAGGTAACACAGCATGCTACTAGTCCGCAACCGCAAGGCTACCAGGTACAACCCTCACACTCCCATCCAGATATCGTCACAGCGGCCATGGACTAGAAGCGCGTTCGGCGCCGTGAGCAACGCACTTCACTGTGATAGACGGACTACAGGATGAATGAGGAGCGTAGCGATACTAACGACGTGAGCGATAGCAAGGCATGTATGCAAGAGATCCATGGAATGTTGATGCTCGATGTTAGCGGTGTCCGCCAAGCCAAGACAAGTCGCCCGGAACAGCCGATGCCGTGCCCGCTAACGGAATCCGGCGTAGTGGCAGATAGAAGAGATAGTAGTCTCCAGGGAGAAGTTGCTCCCAGACAGCGTCCGAGTTGGTTTCGCGGGTCGCCGTTAGACAGCAGTATAGCAAGGAAAGGATGGCCACAGGCCATGAAAGAATCAGCCCCTTTAACGAGTGCCGCTGCCACTACGAGGTAATACGCGCCTTGCGCAGCGAAGGTGAAGCAGTCAACTTACTGACTACGTCAACTGGAAAACATGGTCAGCACAAGCCCGACGGAAATAGATGTGCCAAATGCTTACCGCTCTGGGATCAGTGAGGTTCGCTTCAAGTCATAGGCCGATGTCTCTTGACGGAAGCGGGCCGCGAGATCCTCATAGATGGAGGAGCAATGTATCCGCTCTGTATAGAGCGACTTTTTCCCGGCCACAAGTATATTACTCGTGACTATGCACGAGCTTGGCAGTGCGCAACGTGTTCTAAGTTTTCGACAAGTTGATGGACACCGATAAATCAATCGCATCATACTGCCTGCAGACGGATGTTGATCTCAGTAACTGCTGTATACATGAGTGCTTGACGCCAGCATGCAAGTCAGATGGAAGTCAGATTCACGTCACGGTCTGATCGCACGCGCTCAGCGTGTAATACAGTACATCCTCCAGGTCCTGTAGCAATAACTGCACACATTAGTACGGACGGAGGGTCTCGCTAATCGAAGACCTACGGCTTGGTTATATGGAAGTGACCGTGACCGTGTCGTTAAAGGCATGTCGGCGCCAGATTCGCCGCCCAAGCTGAGGCCTGACACCGCAGTAACTTCAATGCATCTTCATGCCACTCCCACCCATACCTTGAGCCAGGGCGGCCACCACGGTTCAGTTGGGATTCGATGGGCACTCGACACATCGGAGTGCATTGCATATGGTGCCGAAGCGGTTCTGGTCTTCGGACAATAATAGCAGTCTTGAATCAGGGTTAGTACGTGATCGTGAAGCTTCGCAACGTCGTCTGTAGAGTCGGTCTAGGAGGTACTAGAGGTTTCTCGGCTTCGAGAACTCAAATATGATACTTGCCGATCCTATGCATAGCATGACATCGGAGGAGAACGCACTTGAGAAAAAGGTCTTGTAGTGTCGTCGAAGCAGCATGGCGCGAAGGTGCAGCCCCCTATCGTTATCGGCTAAGAGTTCCAAATCAGCCTGTACACCAGGTGATAACAATCGGGCTGTACTCACGTTCTGAATACAACGACAGTCGTCGCGATACATATCAACTCCGATGTCACCTTCGCAAATACTCGCATTCTTCGAGCAATCCAAAGGCAGTATGCTCTGAGTCAGTACTAGTAACGACTCGGCGCGATGGTCTGCAAGCAGTCATTCAGACAGGTAAACCAGGGGGATCCGAAGTGAGAGCAGTATTAAAGACAATCTTGCTCACCCTTGAGCACGTCTGAATAGTCGCTGTGGGGCCTCGGCCAAGCCTCGACGACCATCGTCGTAAACCAGATGCAATGAGCCGGGTTGCCAAAATGAAGTTGACCTCGTGGTAGCCTCCTGGCATCACAAAGCAGGCTAGTCGGCCAAGTCATATTGGTAGCTTCTGATTGTGCACATGGCCATAGCCATTCTGTCCCAATTCACCATATCCATCGATTGTAACTCCCTTGCCTGAAGAACGACGATATTCCTCGTCGATGAACTTGAGGTTCGGCCAGGGCTCAGCCAGTAGCTGCTCCACCGGTAACTCTGTAGATTTTGCCGGACGTAGGTGAGACTAAGTGTAGCCGGACGAAATGTGGCGTGTTCGGAGTCGTAAATGCAATGTCGTATTAAATGATGCAGTTTAGGGCCGGCTCAGGGTCCTGCTTCTTTATAGAAGCACAAGAACTACGACCCGACCAGTTAAAACTTGAGCCAAGCCGAATATGGACCGCGTGACTCAGTTTAGCCCGGCATAAATTCCCAACAATTACCGGATATAGTACCCGCTTGGTGGGATGAGGCTTTGACAAGTCAATGAGCCCGGCTGAGGCCTGGCACAAAGGATGCCACACATGTGTCGAGTCCCGATAAATAGCAAAAAAACTGACCCGGCTCCCCATCACTCCTTTCCCCTGACTTGTACCACGCAATCATCAGTCGCTGTCTTGTACAGCGCAATACTGTGTATCCATGAGTATTGACGAAACTCGCTTCTCGGCGTGGACGACGCTTCCTGGTGCATCGGCGTCTGTGTCGCAGCCACTTGTGAAGCCAGCCACAAAGAATGTGGCAAAGAGAATCACAGATGAAGGATACAAGCTGGTTGATGGTAATGTCATTCCTCTTCGGTAACCTCGCATGCAAGTACTCACTAGACACAACTCACCTCCCAGAGTTGTATGAACTTACTCCATATCCGTCACAAGCTCAGAAGCAAGATGTCTATCGAAGAATTGTAGCACTGCCGGGATGTGAGCACTACAAATATGACAACATCAACCAGAAGCTGGCCGGCATGCGAAAACGGGACGGAATATCCGGTTCGTGGGCAGGACAACGACAACGACAACTGACGAAGAACACCCACGCCGTTGCGAATCCTTCGACGCCGGAGGAAATATGTATGTTGTGTGGTCCATCACGCCGTCAAAGGTTGATCGCCGGACTGAAATCACATCCGCCAGTGTATCCGTCACTGACGCAGCGCCCGGGGATCACTGACGCATTGCACATCCTCTTGAAAGAGTCTCCCAAACCGACACGGGCCGAGGTCAGGATATGGGCATCGCGACTTGGCGTCTTTGAGGACGACATTCATACTTGGATCCAGCATCAACAAGAAATACAGCAGAAGGTGTCTGCTATATGTATACTGTTATAGAAATTGAACTCACTAGTCATGTCAGGAACTTCAGAAGCTGGTGATCTCCTCTCAACTACCCACCCCTGGGAGCTCCTGTTCCCCTGAACCTGTGACTCCAATCACGCCAACGGTGCCTCCGCAATCTCTGTTGCAAAATATCCCACCGGTGAAAATCAAAGCGGAGGTTGGGAGTCTGTCAGGTAGATGGGCACCGAGAAATACATGTTCCCGGCCTGACAGATCATCCGCAGAAAGCAAACCTGCTTCGGCCTTTCTCTCGAGGGAGCAGCTTCAAGACCTCGCGAAGAGTGTCTACGTTGCGAGAACCGACTCCGGGGTAACACCCATGTCCACCGAAGACGCCGTCAAAGCTTTGGACGAACATTCGGAGAGAATGCAAGCCTTCCTTCGGAGATACGAGAAAGGGGAATATGCTGGCCTCGGCCTGACACCTCAGCTCCTGGATAAAGCAGGCACAGGCATGTCTGTGAAGTCCGAGCCGTCGGTTAGCCGCCGGATATGAGGTATGCTACGAGAAGAATGTTGACATAAGAGAGCTCACCTTGCGGTAGGACGTGATCCATGCACAATCGACTCGCCCCGCGGCCGGCCCCGCCCCAGTTCTCAATTCATTCCTTGACCGAATGGGTCATTGTGTTCGTCGCAGTAATAGACACAGTGTGTACAGCATGAAATACGTTATATACCGCATATACCCTGTATAATCATCTAATTCACCAAGCATTTCGAGACATACTTCTCTTCGCTCGGTTCCGCGGGCGGCCGCGCGATCCTGACCTCGCCGCCGTCCTTTCCTTCCGCACGCGCAAGCGCCGCCTCTACGCCCTCCTCCTCCTTCGGCCTGTCCTGCGCGCGCTTGAGCACCCTCCGCATCAGCTCGACCCAGTCGTCCACACCGCCCCCGCCGACGCCGCGCACCCAGTCCTGCGCCTCGCCGATGCGCTCGAGGTCGCGCCACTCGCGTCTGAGCACGTCGCGCACGTCATACATCTCGCGGACCCACTCCGGCACGCGCGCCGCGTGCCCGATGAGCGCGTGCAGCTCGTCGCGGTAGTCGTACTGCATCTGCGGCGCGAACACGTGCCACGCGGCGGCGATGTGCGTTGCGCTCGCCGCGGACCCGAAGCGCGCGCGGAGGTGCTCATACCGCGCGACGACGTCCGCCGCCTCGCGCTCCGCGTCGAAGAGCGCCGGGTCCGCGAACACCGCGAGCGCCGCGCGGATCTGCGCCTCCATGAGCGGGAGCGGCGCGACGCCCTTGAGGAGGCCAAGGAACGCGAGGCGGGACGGGGGCACGGTCTGCGTGAGCGGGAAGAGGTGGCGCGCGACGGGGAAGAGGTGATACGTCGAGTTGTAGAGTGTCGGCGGGAGCGGCGGCACGGGCGGGGGCACCTCCACTTTGAGTAGCGTCGGCGGCATGAACGGCTGGTCGTGCTGATAGCCTGTAGCGAGGATACAGTGGTCTACGCCCGCCTCTTCCGAGCCGTCCTCGAATACGACGCGGCCCTCGTGCACGTCCCCGAACGCTGCGACGCGCGGGCGGACCTTGAAGCGCCCGCTCTCGAGGTCGCCGTACTGCACCTGCGGCTTGTGCGGCGGCGGCTGGCTGACGGAGTGGATGACGACGCGCGCGACGGTGCGCATCTCAGCGGAGATATCCGTCCCGCTCGGCCCGCCCCCGACGACGAGCACCGTGTCGCCCATGTGCGCCGGCCGACGGTACCACGCGGAGTGCGTCGCCTTGCCCGCGGCGCGCCACGCGTCGAGCCCCGGCGTGGTGGGGTACCGTGGCGCGCGGTAGTGCCCGTTCGCGACGAGGAGCAGGTCGTAGAGCGGCTCCTCCGTCAGGCCATGCGCCTCAACGCGGACCTTCCATTTCTGCGTGTCCGGGAGCCAGTCGACGGCCTTGACTTGGGTTTGAAGGCGGATGTGCGGGGTGAGACCGAAGTGTATGGTATAGTCGGAGAGGTACTTCTCGACGGTTGCGGCAGGTGGGAAGAGCGGTGTCTCGGGTGGAAACAGGAAAGACTCGTAGCACATAATGGGATGCGGGAGGTTGGTGGTCAGGGAATCGTAGAGCGGGGTCACCGGTGGGTCATCCACGGGAGGAGCGGGCACCCTGCGTCCCCAGGTCATTACATTCACGCACGAGGGAGTGCGGGAGGATATCTACTCACCAGACACCGCCTACTTTCTCTCGTTCCTCGAAGACTGTTGCTTGCCATAGCCCGTCCTTGTATTGTTGAGTGTCCATGATCATCTTCAATGCCGCTAGCCCACCGGACCCGCCGCCCACGATGCATATACGCTTCACCTCATCTACATTGCGTGGAGTAGCACCAGGCAAACTCTCTGAGAAGGTAGCATGGCATGCAAGGCGGAGGTGACGTACCGACTTCTGTGCTCATGATGTGACAGACTGATGCGGGAAGCGACAACTCCCTCCTCGTGAGCCCTGCACATGAAATTTAAATACACGCAACTGAACCTTGCAATTGCGATAAGGGATACCCAGACTGCGGAGATATCGCTCAGGCGAGAGTGATCCGGAAGCGAGTAGGGAGCTCTCGAGACTCTAGCCTCATGATCCCCAACACGTTGCTGCAGCGAAGCACCCAAGTCATGCAGTCCTCCTTCTCTGCGCGGCTGCTCCGTAGCGGGAGAGTGATAAGCGATAAGAACGTCACGGTGTCGTCAAGAGCTGCTATAGACAGACACCGAGCCGTTGAGAGCAAGGGTACAGTTCTGCTTGTTTGGAGGTTGAGAAGAGGTGGTATTATAGATGGGATACCTGGGAAAGGAGAGGACAAGCAACGCGGAGACCCACAGGGAGCGAGTAAGTAAGGAGCGTCGAGAGTGCCGCGATCAGTCGAGATTTCACTAGTGTCCGTGTGCGAGCGCTATATTTCTCGCCGTAACGTAATATTTCGTGGTCAAATCTAACATTAGCATTTTTATTGAGGTGTAAGTAATAGCAGCAATCCAGGATTGGAATGTCAGCATAACAATATTCATAGTGACACTATTATTATAGGATCATTGCGCATGAAGCAATCATTACAGCGACCTGCATATAATTGAGTGAATAAGCAAGCGTCGGTCACCTAATAACTCACAACGAGTTGTGAGATTCAGAATATCTCTGTACTTACATGCATCATTTGTGCGAAAATGGGCCCGAGCAATGTGGCAGTAGTGACTGGACATGAAACGCTTTGTCGTTGTCCTCCACCGACTCGGGCGTTCTGTCAATGGCCTATGATCTGCGTCCGAGCACGTGGGAGGTGACAGAGATGTTCCTCTTCTATGCGTCGAAAAGCCAAGATTTTTTCGTGATACCGTCCGTCATATCTTCAACATCGCATCCATCTTCACTATTCAATATTCAATATTCAGTCATGTGTGTTCAATATGTAGTCCTCAGAGTACTGAAGAATATGGCATCGTCCCTGATCTGTATGCATCACTTCACTCATGTTTGGCACCGCTGCACCACCATCGCAGGTAGGGCAGTATGACGTCAACGCGACAATGTCACCCGCACTAGCTCGCACTCCGTTGTTGCTCCGCTGTAAATATGCTGAGCTCTATTGACAACGGCGTAAGTAACTAACTATAACGTCGAGGATGGGGTATCTGCAAGGACAAATTGTTCGAACCAAGTAGTCTAGGCTAGAAACGACAGTGGGGGCAACAGGAACATTATCAACGGGTATGCATTGCGGGTAGAAGCTGTGGTTGTGATTACGGCTATACAAGAATCTTCGTCGCGGAGTATGGCTAGTAATACATATTCGACTGGACGTACGCAGTCAAAGGAAAGGGCAGGCTTGCAAGTTATGAAGAATTACTCCCCTACGAGAACGTACCGTGTGGTGTCTTCGCCTTTTCACG
The DNA here is from genome assembly GCA_001632345.1 of Daedalea quercina L-15889. NCBI lineage: Eukaryota > Fungi > Basidiomycota > Agaricomycetes > Polyporales > Fomitopsidaceae > Fomitopsis > Fomitopsis quercina. The sequence continues at coordinate 84,170 of KV429108.1, forward strand.
GCACCCACATACGCAATCCGACCACCTATACATCCCCTTCCTTCTCAATCCTCCCTCTTAATCCTCCTCGCCACCTACAACGCGGGCTCCCTCTCGCCCGGGGGCGCGCCCGAGATATCCACATGGCCCTTGTCGTCCATGCGCGCGTCCTCGCTCGCGACACGTATGCCGCGCTCGCGGATCGCCGCCTCCTCCGCGTCGCACAGCCCGAGTGGGTCGCGCGGGAGCCAGATCGTCTGCTGCGGCTCCACGCTCGCAGGATGGTAGAAGTCCTTCGGGCCTTCCTCCTCGTCGATCCCGCGAACACTGATCTGGCTCACCCGGCGGCTTTCCGCCGCGGTACCCGGGGCGAGCATGTCCGCGTCTGCGTCCGGCTCCGCGCTCTCGACCGTCTTGACGCGAGCTTTGCCGTCGCCGGATGCCTGCGAGCCGGTGCGCGCGCGCATCTCCTGGTCATGCCGCTTCTCCGTCTGCGCGGCGTCCATGCTCGTCACGGACGCGTTGTCGCACAGCTCGCGCTCCGCCGCGTGGCGGTTCGGGTCTGCGAGCACCTGGTCCTCGCCCGCCAGGGTCAGCGGGAGCACGTGGATCAGCGGGTCGTACGAGTTGTCGAGGATGAGGTGGAAGAATGCCTGCGACGCAGGGAGCAGTCAGCTTCATGCGCACGCAGGGATCGAAGGACGTGTCAAGCTCACCGTGAAGACGATTAAGACGATCATCAGCGCGCCCTGGGGCACCGCGCTCGCCTTCCCGCTGGAGTCGCGCGCGAGGAAGAACAGCGCGGCGAGGCAGACCTCCTTGATGTACAGCCCGACGAACACATGCTGGATCGCCTTGGGGAAGAAGCGCCCCCCGCTCTCGGACGAGCGCGGCTGGCCGAGCTGCCACAGGAAGCGGTACTTCCAGAGCACGTAGTACAGGAAGAACGTCGCGGCCGCGAGCCCATTGATGATCGGCGAGATGACCGAGTACGCGAGCGCTGTGCACGCAGGAGGTCAGCACCGACCAGACGGAATGGAAACACTCGTCAAACGGAAGGGCGATGCCCGCCGAACGGGAGGGGGTCAAGGGAGGAGAGGGGAGGATACGCACTGATGCACACGAGAAGCGACACCACCGGGAAGGTGTTGCCCCACTGGACAGACCGGAGGCGATACTTGATGTTGTATATCGAGCGCGGGGTGCTACCCGTGAGGTACAGCTTCACGTAATATATCGCGAGCGGGATGTATGCGAGGAAGCCCGTCGCGGTCCCGGACAGGCCCTGCAGGATGATGTACCTGCGTGCGCGCGTCAGCGTGGATGCGCGCGCGGTGGTGGTAACGTATGGAGGATACGCACGAGAGGAAGAACACGGAGGCCTTGGGCAGCTCCTCCGCGAGCGTGGTCGGGATCGAGCCCGTGTCCTCAACGAGGCTCGGGAGCGCCGCGATGATGCCCGACGAGAGGGTCACGATCAGGAACGAGTGCTACACGCAGAAACACAATCACACAGGTCAGCACGGCGCGCCCAAGCACGCGGAGCAGCGAAAGCACGCACGATGACGAGGAAGAGGAAGTAGCGGTTCATGAGGCTGAGCTCGATGGCGGTGCGGGTCGTCATACCCTCGAAGCGCGCGAAGAGGCGCAGGACGACGGGGAGGAGCGCCATGAGGACCGCGAGCAGGACGGGCGAGAGAATGCCGGAGATGATGCCGATGATGGGGCTCGGGAGCTTGCAGAGCCACGCGAGCCACTTGTACGTCGTGCAGAGCGACGCGACATTCGACACCGCGCCGACGAACGCGACTGTGCGCCGCGCGTCAGCATCAACCGCCACTAACACCACAGCAAAATGAGAGCGAAAAACTCACCAGGGAACGACCACAGGATGATCAGCCCGAGCGTCGCCGCCCAGCTGAGCGCCGTGCGCATCTTCGCCTCGTACGGGTTCATGTTGAGGTTGCCCCAGATCACGTCCTCGGGCATGACGCCAACGTGCTTCTGCGCCATTCGGTACGGTGCGTGGTGCGTGAGCGCCTGCGCCGCGAGATGCGCGGCGATCTGCTGGTTGAACAGCACGAACGCGGAGTTGAGCGGCGGGTACGTCTGCGCCGTGCGCGCGTCCGGCTTGAGCGCGTCCGGCTTGCGCTCGTCCGCAGGCGCGGCAGCGGCAGCGGACGCACGAGCGACCTCACGGCCGAGCTCGCGCCGCATCTTGCGGAGCTCCTCCGTAGTTACCGCGATCTCCTCGCGGGCCCAATCGATCGAGTCGACCTGCTTGCCGACAAGTGGCAGCGAGGGGAGGAAGGAGAGCAGCGGGAGGCGGCGCGTGGGACGCTTCTTGCGCGGGACGAGCGTGTCCGCGTAGGCCTCGCCGCGCTCGGTGTCCGCGATGCTCGGGTCGGTGAGGCGGCGGTCGTCCGAGGAGGGGTCGGCCGGCGGCGGCGGCGCGCCGCCCTTCTTCGCCGCCTTCTTCGCCGCCTTGGCCTCCTTCTTGAGCCGCTTGTTCCGCCGCTTCACCGCGGTGTTCATGAGGCTCGTCTCGGCGGACTCGAGCACCTTGCACGCCTTCACCTGGCGATCGTACAGGTCCGGCATCTCCTTGAGGTCTCTGCGGCGCTGTCAGCTGGGGTCGAGAGGGGCGCGTGGAGGAGACGCACCTGTTCAGCCAGACCTTGGCGACGCCGCCGGGTAGATACGAGAACAGACTCGTGATCGCGGCTTCCGTGAGGTATCGCTGGGGCACGCCAGTGACGAGCACGGTATTCGCCTGCGCCATCGACGAATTGATGGGGTCAATGAGCCAGCGCTGGCGGGTGTGGATGAAGTGGTCCATCTCGTAGCGGACGTTCCAGAGGATCCAGACTGACGGGTGTCAGCGATGACCACGAATGCATAAAATGAACGCTTACTAGTGAAGCCCCAAGTGAGAACGAGCGGCGCCCAGAGGCGGGCCTGGGCATTCCTGCCTACGTTTCCAAACTCGAACTGAGTGAGGCTGTCGCTGGTGCCGCTGGTGGTGCCGACGGAGTAGACGGGGAGGAGGACGACCCATGAGATGAGCCAGATGGGGACGAGGATGCGGACCATCATACGGAGGAAGCGGACGAAGAAGTAGGCGTCGAGGCCATTGACGGCCTTGATGTCTACATAGTCTGCGCGGAGGACTGCCCACGGCCAAAGGATGATATTGCGCGAGAGCTCAGAAGCGCGTTTGCTGCACAGGTGTGAGCGGCGCTCTCGTCTGGTCACACGATGGAAGACTCACTCGTCTGGGGGGATATACGTGCGAGGCTGGTAGATGGCGGGGAAGTAGGGGCGCAGGAGGGTGAACGCGAGGAGCTCGCCGCCAAAAACTGCGGCGTTGAAGACGAGGGCGGTAGAGAATGTAGAGGTTGAATACGATGATGCATCAGAGATGCCCGACGACCTGTGGACGGGAGGTTAGCAGACGCGTGAAGAGAGCGGACAGGGGACGCACATGGTGGACCGAGTCGCCTGGGATGAGGGAGGTCGTAACGGGTCGTGAACAAGCTGCGGGGGAATGTGAGCGGGGGAAGAGAAGAGGAATATAACCAAGGGCGGGAGATGCTGACATCACCGGAAGATTTCCACTATGATGAGCAGTTAAGGAACGGATGGGGGTGGGGAGAACAGGGGGGACAAGCGCAACGGCCTGCCAGTGCCTGCACTTTGGGTGGTGGCTGCCCGTCACCCAGTCTACATTCCCACTGCCTTATCGGGCAGCCCGCACCAAGGCACCGACGTCACCGTCACGCGCCATCTCGCCACCGCCCGCCAGTGCACTCGCTCTTGCCGACGTCACCTCTCTCGACGCCCGACGCTGTGGCTGCGGCTGCGGCTGCCCCCGCCACCTCCCGCCGCCAAGGCCGCTGCTCCCTCCAACGGTGGCCCTCCAACGGTGCCTCTGCCCACGCGAGGCCATCTGCGCACGCTCCATCTCCGACCGCTCCAAAAGCCAGTTCCGCCGGGTGCGTGCCTTGCACGCTGCACTTCTCACCCCATTCGGGTCCGTGCATCCGGCCGTTCCTGATTCTAATACCCTCCCTACAGCAATCGTGTTGCGAACCGAGCTATAGTAGGCGCGCGAGATACGAGGCTCGTTCTCGTTGATATCGCAGCCACGTTACACGCTGCTGACGTACTGGGGCACTCGCCTTGCGGTGAGATGGATTCATACGACGGGGTGTTTGGACCGTGGTCACCGTTTGCTAGACGGAGGCAGATGTTTACATGCGTACGGTCCGTCTGGCGGATTTTTCCAGAGGAGCGCGAGTGTCGCACTATGACGGAGGATGCGAATGGCCATCAACGTGCGTGTACTACCATTGGTAGGTAGCTCCGGGGGGATGAGACTGTTTGAAGAAGGTTCGCATTCTAGCACCCGAGGCATGGACGAGGCATGCATCTGCAAAGTCGGTGTGGATGCGGGTCCGTGCTGGCGATCTACGGACGTCGGTGATCGACCTCACGTCTCCGAGTCTTGCATGTGTGACAGGAGCGGGGCCCCCAGTTCGGCACCGCTGGGTGACAGAGGACCCCCGATTATATGTGGGGAAGCCTGAATCGCATCCGGACATGAATCGTCTATTTGGGGGGCTTATGCCTGTAGCCATCCGGACAAAAACAGCGCGACGCGCGACCGATGCCTGGGCAAACACCCGGACATATGTCGTCCTGGTCGCGCAAAGCCTGAGTAGCATCCAGACACGGGAGCCCCCCTGGGACCCCCCGCGGAGGTCTGGCAGGGCGACGGAGGCGAGGAGTTGCCGAGGACCGGGGACTCAGCCTCCAGGGGGGTTACCGTCGGTAGAACCCTGCTCAAAAGTCCGGACATGGGTCGCAATTTGGACCCAAAGCCTCATCTTATCCAGACAATCCCGGCCGAAAACCGAAAATTTTGTCCGGACACAGAGGCCCACTTTCCGGCGGCGAGGGATCAGGGTTCCCCTCATATAATCGGGGGTCCTGGTGACAGTGAACCAGAAGTGCGCGGATTCAACATTTCGCCGTGCAGAGGCGTGTTTCATGGCAAAATTTCAGCCGGTGTTCTGTGGACTGGAAGAGCGCAGAGTGGCCAACAAGTGGCAGCGAACACCACACCGGCGACAGAAGAGCTGTCCATCTAGGCACGTTTGCTTCCATTTATGGGCATAACCGTCGCTGGGAAGAAGGCAGTGTCACAATCATTCGGGCAGAATGATTGCAAAGCTGTATAATATGATATTCCCTATATTTGGCATGGGTTGTCTGACAGATAATTGCAAACATTCTTCTCAATCACAGCCTGCACAAAAAAATGCAAGCATTTAATACTGCTCAAAGGATTGGAAACAGATTGCAGAAAGACTGCAAAATGGATGCCGAGCATAACCTCAGGTAAGTAGGCCGTGGGAGTACACGAGACATACTGGGAACGGAGACGAGAATACGTACAACAGTAGAGCGACAAACAGCAAGCATTCGAGAGCTACATAGACAGCATATCTAGATTTACAGCATATCGACAACATGAAGAAAGGGAAATCATCGGCGAACGAGTTTCGAGTCCAATCTCGTAGCTTACCCAACCACGAACCGTCGCGCGTCACTCCTGACCTCATTTATACGCATGCAATCTATCACCAACCGGCAGACGAAGCCTCGTTCAAGAGAACGGGGACATGCAGGTCGCTTAGGTCCTTGCCCTCCAGGTCCGCCGCGACCTCGAACTCGGCGATGAGCTGCGAGTGCTCGCCCAGGTTCTCCGGGAACTCCCAGGTCGCATGCGTCACTTCCCATCTATACCGACCGCATTCAGTCAGCGATAGGGAGGGTTGTCAGACGGAGGCGACGCACCCGAGCCACCTCACGAGCCAAACGAACTTGGGCATGCCACGGCTACCCGAGACCGTCTGCGATGGCCTGCGGCCAATGATGCGCTCGACGAAATATTGATTTTCCTCGCCGGAAGGGCAATCCGGGCGGGCGCACTGCGCGGCATCTGAATTTTCTGTCGTGTGGCGCCCTTTCCCTACGGTGTGGAGTCAAAGGTGAGGATAAGAAACTCAATGATACAAAACTGCAGGCGCACGCTTTCTCCTGGGGCACCGCATCAGTGGATTCTTGACGTTCAGAGAAAAGGCTCGACTGAGACTCACCCGGCAACTTCACAGGGAGGGCAGAAGAACGACGACTCTTGCTCTGCCAAGCGCGCGTCGTCTGGAGCCAAACCGACGCAACCGTAATGAAACCATGCGTCGCAGCTGTCGAGAACCGTAAGATCTAATCCACTTTGGAACGCTCGCAAAACTCTCACTTGTCGCAGTTGATATACTACAGCCAACATATGGTCAGATCAACCAAGTGCACTCAACCGCATATAAGTAACCAGCGACTGACCTCGTGTTGGTACGCGTCATCGCCTTCGATGAATTTTGGCCATCGGCAATTGACGTCGTCCGCTAGCTTCCGAGTTTTCGTCGTCGTCGGCAACGTCACAGGCTGTGGCCCCGGCGAGCTATCGGGGAAGTGCTTCGTCGCTTGCTTGCCCTTCCGGCTTTGGTTTCCGGAAGCCTCGGGACCCAACGTCCTGCGAGGACTACCCACGGATTTTTTCCCTTTCCCTGCGGGCTTATCTCCTTCGGTCTTGCGCCTTTTGCGGGGATGCAGGATCTCGATATCCGAATCAAGCTCGATGGCCCGCTGGCGCGCCTTCGCTTTCTTCCTCTCGAGCTTCTTGTTCGACTTTCTCTGGTCAGCGTCACGGCTCTTGCTCTTGCTCTTCTTCTCAACGAACGTCGCAGGCTTCTCGATGATCTCAATGTCTGGACTAGATGTTTCACGCACAAGGCTGTGTCCACGCACGGGCTCGGCATCTCGGGTCTGACTGTTTGACGAAGAGGCTGGTGGCTGAGTCTGCGGCAAATCTCGCACCTTCCGCCGAGGCAGGGGAGGACGTGGGGGTGGCGGAGGGGAGGGACTCAGAATTGGGGCACGTGCCGCTAGTCGCTTGCTCGTGATCTGCGGGGAAGGTGCCGGCGAGAGGGACGACAAGGGCGAAAATGATCTTGCTCTCTGTGACGATTTTCGCGGGAGTAACACCTTGGATGGTAGTCCAGATGGTGCTGTGGGCTCCGCAGTAGTCGCAGAGGTGGCGTTGACAGCGGGAGAGTTCACGGCCGTGTTCGAGGATGTAGATTGCACTATGCTAGATGCCGAAGTAGAACGCGGAGGACGTGACAACACAGGAGATATGTGATGGTCAACAGGAGGTGGTGAAGTAAACGCGGGCGAGGGAGCGGTAGGCGGTATATTAGCTTGAGGAGTGGACGAGTTGTCATCGGGAACAGTTGGAGCTGCCTGTGGTTGCTGCTGGGCACCACAATCTAGCGCAACTGCATCTTCCGTAAAGGGATCGCCCTGGTTCAAGGCCGATTCAGTTAGAGCCTCTTCACTAGGATCAGGTGCTAAGTTTTGTTCGACGTCCTGAATTGATGCATCCATGCGCGAGGAAGATGCATTAGCCGAACCATCCTGTGTAACGATGTCATTGGGATCAAGGTAGCTTAATTCTGAAAAATGGTTGGTCACTTGTATGCATGCGAGACTTGAGTTCGACCACATACCAGATCGGGGTGAATCTGGCTCGTCAGATGAGTCTCGGCTTTACTATGAATGCGTGCAAGCGCGATGGGACAGACACTCACCAGAGCGCTCAGGAGACCATTGTGCGGGAACCATCGGGTCTGAGTTGTAAGGAGAGGTCGGGAAGGCGGCATGCAAATGTTTGTCTGCTCATGAAGAGGGCTCGCATATCAGTCCAGAGTCTGTAGACGTTTGCGCACCCGTGGACACCCCACCTGGTCCGAAGACGTGCAAAAAGCGCGGCATACCTTTCGGAGTCTGCATGCAAGCAGTTTCATCTTCCGATACCAGTGCGTCGATGCCCACATCCGCGTATTGTCGGGTTGACTTGCCATTTGCAGCATCCACCAGCTCGATGCGAGTCGTTGAGACGCCTACGCTGATCACCTCAGGCGCGACCACGGTGCTCGCATCCGTCATGATTCTCTCCGCAGCGCTGACGTTTACGTCCACAAGCACCGGTAACGGCTCAGCCGCGGTCACATATACATCCGCGTAACCTATCTTCGGCGCATCAATACCAGTCTCTACGTGCTTGGGAGCAGCCACAATCGGGCTTGTTCCCCTGTCTATCAGGTGGCGCGTCGGTGGGGTAACTGCCGATGTAGATGATTATATGCGTAGATGTGTAGGGGAAAATGGGACGTACATCCTGCCTGTGGGTCCTGGACCTGTTCGAGTAACTCCGACAACGCACAGTCAACCCGCTGCATCCTCGCCACGATCGTCTCATCGCCATCTAAGCTTCTCACTTCGCCTATCGTGTGCTCCAGCGTTCTTACTCGCTCCAACACCAGCATCGTCGCCTTCATCTGTCGTTCGTGGGCGTTATCGAGCCACTCCGCGAGCTTGAGCGAGTCCATGCGCGCCGCCTCGCGCACCTCCGTCACCGACGTGGTCATATCGCGCACAACTCCCTCCAGATGCGCGAATTTGTCTGCAGTGCTGTCATGCAGGCCGCCGAGGGCGAGCGCTAGCACTGCGAGGACGTTCTGCGCGCCACCAGAGCCCGATTGACCTGGAGGCATCCCCGGCTGTGGAAAGGCGACGCCGACGCCTTCCTGGACAAAGCTGTGTACATGATGCGTCGGTGGATGCTGCTGGGCGCCGTTAGCATTCTGTGCGGTTTGCATGGCGTGTCCACGGGCTTTGTGCGGCTCGTTGAATGCCAACGGTGCCGAATACGCTATCCTGTACCTCCTATGCTCCGTTTGTGAGTACTGTCGTCCTAGAGTGTCTTAATAGTACACACTCTAGTAGCAAAGACAGTGACGTAGCAGCGATTTCGCGTATGCGTGATGTTCAATGGGCTGTGGTCACGGTCTGAGCAGATGGCGGGACTCGCGGGATCGACGCGTCGAGCGCTAAACCAGCGGGGGGGATCGCGATCTGAATATCAAAGTGTACGCCGTGCGCGTTCTCTTGGCGTCCGTCCAAGTGAGCGCCAAGTCTCGACTCTGACCTTGCAATGTCCGACCGATCACATAATGGGGAACGCGCATAAGGTTCATATATAGCGAAAATAAGTAAGATTATGGGCGTGAGGGATTACGTCTACAACAATGTGACGGCGCGAAGAATATTACAGTTCAGAGTACGCAACAGCATGCGCGACACAGGTCCAATTGACTACTTCAACTTACCGAGGCGCGACGGATCAGCGCTTTGTACAGAAATTGGGTACAGAGTACTACTACAGACAGCTCACCTGCAATCAATAGGCGCAATACCGGCTTTCTTCTTCCTGGAAAATCACACATCAGTAGGCCCGTGCGCTCCAATTGTGCTGCTTTGGCTCCTACCTTCCATGATCGCCTACTTACTTACACCGGACGATACTGGTATGCTGACTCGAGCGCAAGAGCTTGAAGAAGGATGCCCGGATGCAGAGTCAGGAGGCGAGGTCCCTCTACTGGAGGCCCCAGAACCGTAGACACTGACCGTGTTGTTACGCCGTCTAGACGTAGATGACACTGACACCGAAAAGCAGCCATCCAATGAATTCAGAACAGGATCGCTCCACTGCGTCGAAATTACAATGATGAACGTCACACAAGACGCGATACCAGTACATAGCATGTTTCAAGTCAAAGCAACAGGGTCCCATAACACACACGTTCGTTCGGCTTTGAACGGTTCCCCGTTTTCTGCAGGCCGCCTTCTCACTAGATCTCTTCGCACTCAAAGCTCGTCGTGACATTCGGGTCCCCAGACACGTACTTCGCCAACGCAGGATACTGGCAGAGCGGCCGCTGCACGATAACACCTTCGTCGGGCTCGTCGTCGAGGAACTTCGTCGCGATGATCGTGTCCGGCGCGGTCCCGTTCTCCACCCAATTCAAGATCGCCAAAACCACGTCGTGCTGCGCGTCCATGTACCCAGGCACGCTGTAAAATCCCGTGCCCTGATTTGCGCCCGCGATGTACCACGGCGCGTCGTTCACGCCGCCGACACAGTGCTGCATGCCCGGAATCAGGAAGAAGCGGTAGAAATCTGAGACGGGCACGCCCTGCGGGACGAGTGCGCGCTGTACGTGATTCCAGAAGTAGATCGACGAGCCCGTCGCGATCGAGCCATCCGCGAGGCCGTGGTAGTGGATCAGCTTCCCGCCCTTCTCGTAGAAGGGCGACATGTCGTAGTCCCACGCGGTCGCGTTACCCGGGTTGAGCTCGTCCGCGAGCTGCACCGTCGCGTAGTCGAGGTCCTGCCATGGCCACTCGGGGTCATCGTACAAGAAATAGCGTGGGTAACCGATCCAGGCCGGCTCGGACCCGTCCGGGGTGACCAGGGCGATGGACCATTGCGCCTCGGAGCTGAGCGTGAGGTGCGGGAAGACGAATGTCTGGTTCACGTCCACCCAGTCCCCGTAGATCTTGTACAGCGTGTCGATCTGCGGGCCCGTCAGGCACGTCGACGTGTTCGTCGTGGTTGAGTTGCAGAGCAGCGTGTCGGGGCGGAAGTCGCACGCGTACGGGTTCGTGATGATACCGTCCTCGAGCCCGTCGACAGCGTCGCACTGCCGGAACACCTCGTCGGCAATCACGGAGAACAGGCTCTCGTTAATGTGGTACGGCGCGTCGTTGGGCAGGTTGTATGTTGCCACCTTGAGATTCCACTGCTGGAGGTGCGTCGTCCACCAAGCCGGAGAACCCGCGACGATACCGTCGAAGTCGTCCGGGAACATCTGTGCACTCTTGAGGCCCTGGCGCCCGCCGGTAGAGCAGCCGGCATAGTATGAGTACGCGATGGACCCGTTGTAGAAAGCGGTGGTAAGCTCCTTCCCAAGGGACACAGAGCCGTGGAGCGCGCGCCAGCCCCAGTCGGTGCGCTTCTCGGGCGCATCCAGCGCCCACGAGCCGCTGTTGTCCGTCGAGTTGTGCCCCGTGTTCGTCGAAACGGCCGCGAAGCCGTAGCCAAGGCCGTTCGCCATATCCGTCCATGCCACTGCGCCGACGAACCCGCCGTTGCCGTACGCGATGAACCGCCCGTTCCATGTGTCGAGCGGGAGCCAGAGCCCGAACTCGAACGCGGACGACGCGGACGAGGTGACGTTCATGTAGACCGCGCAGAACGCAGGGCCGACGGCAACGGTGCCGTTGAAGGTCGTGTTTTCGGCGTAGGGAACGGCATAGATGAGTGTCGCATTGGAAGGAATGACGGACGAGAAGGTCGAGGGAGTGCAGCGGGACTCGAGGGACTGGGCTGCGGTGAGAGCGGCTTGCACGCCGACAGCGAGCGAGACGAGGGCTGTGAGAGGGAACCTCATATTCGCAGCGCGTCAAGAGTGTACTGCTGGTTTAGCGGGATGAAGATCAGTGCTGAGCGCGTTTGAGGAGTTGTGCGACATACTCACCGAGATGCAACAGACTCGGCTGCGACCCGGTGTCCGTACACAAGGAGAACATTTCGTGCGCTTTTGTGCGACTGAGGAAAAGGTAGCAGAATGACATCACGCTACCATCGCACGGTAGTCGGCGTCCAGGCAGTTGGAGAAGCACGGCTGCGCACCTGCTGCGCCACTGTTGCGGTACGGAAATAAATTCAAGAGCATGCTTCTCGGGAAACGATCAACAGTTCAAGTCTGGTTCAAGTCTTCCGTCGAGATCACAGGTCGATCCACGTGAACTCGACGGCACCACTCTAATTATAAGTCATTCACTGGAGGTGTGGAATGAATTCTCGTGTGAAACTCGGAAGGCAGAGAGAGCGGGCGCACTGCACTGGGACTGCAGTCGGGAGGAAGGAAGGAAAATGCGGTCAGGCAGCAGGTACTTATTCTCTTATTCTCCACCATTAATGCCATGTAATATAGTTAGTATTACCACCAAGTTACCACGCCCTGGGAGTCGCAGCCGATCAGAGTGACAGAGTCGATCCCGCCGGCTCACCCCCGATGTGATCTAAGTACCGATGATCTGCCGCGGCTTCCGGCGGGCCGGCCAGTTGCGCTTGTCAAAAACGTACCAAAAACGAGAGAGTACTTCTTTTTTGTCAGCTAACTCTTTGGGCACCCGAGTCCAGCGCGAAGGTACATAAAATCCGTTGAGAAGCGTTGTTGCTGACTATTCTGGCAGGATACCCTTGCAATGGAGGTGTCTGAGATGCACCAGACATCGCCTCGGACTGCTTGAGAATCAGACTAGGAACCTATTGCTTGGCACCCAAGCGAGATCGCATAGCAAGTTCAATGTATTGATTGTACAAGTTCAATTGACATATCGGAGACGTGTAAGCCGGCCGCGCCGCTACGCACTTAGTCCTCCTGCGGCCTACACTACGGCCGCAGCGAAACCTACGACGAGCCGCGAACGTCGTAGCGAGGTGACATTACAGGTGCACCTGAACCATACCAACTTCCTGCAGAGTCTCTCGCAAAGGATGTTGGGGATCCCAATGCCATGAACTGAGATGTACGCAGGCATGCTGGGGTATCGGGCGAGAACGAGGTGCTGACTTACAGGGGTACCTCGGCGCACAGTTGTCCACAGAGAGGGTGTTGTGATGAAGATATCGTGCCAATAATGGCAGACAGAGACAACAGGACACAAAAGGTCGACATCCATATGCACGCATTTTCCGACGACCATTACAAAATGGAAGATTCTGTGCCAGACATCAGGTGGCAGAGCATTTGCTGGGCAGAAATGATTTTCGAGTGTCTTGAGAATGCAACCCTGATGCAACCAGCTTTCATGAGCTTCTTCGCTGGTTCGCGCAAGGCCTCCGCGCTTATCAGCTGCGCAGAATCACTAGCTTAGCAGGTATGCGGTCTTGTGTATCGGACCACTACCTACCTGGCCTATCCTACGGCTAATGAAATGTTCGACCAACATGTGACTATAAGTGTAAGAGTGTGTTACCTCTGTGGAGAATTATTGATGATATTCCTCTATGACATTGTGAAGCATTCGGGGTCAACATAGAGACTCACCACGGCCATGTTGAATGTTCAGCTCGCTGGCGTCCATCGTATCTTCGGCTGGTTGAGCCGAAACGGAGATTGTGTCCTCAGTCTGGAGTGAGAACATGTCTAGTGACTGAGCCCCCTCTGCGGATATATTGGCAGATTATGGTCTGTTCTTGCGCTGGCGGCCCGGGCCGTGCAGCCTGGATGTAGAAAGGCCAGAAAGCTAAGACTAATAAATCTGGATATCAGATATATGAATAATAAAACAGGAATATCAAAGGGATGGGACTTGCTTGACCTCCGTCGTCCTGTATGAACAAGATTGAGGTAAAGGGCGAACATACGGAATGAACAATGTATGGACAGTATCACGTCACTTGTATAGTATGTTGGTACGCGAGCAAGCGCTTAAGTAACACGTATGACGGTACGTACATACTAGTGTACTCTGTACGTAGCAAGGCGTATCGCCGTTAACAAAGCCGGATAATGATAATCATGAGCAACTTCATGCTTGAGGCTCAAAGTCAAGCCATGTCAGCAAACAGCCGCCGTGCAGATTTGCATGCCTTGCGCATTCCAAGTACCCTATGATACAGACTTATTTCCTTGTTTAATGTACAATATGAGCGAAGACGCATGCCAGAGGTACCGCTCTCGGTCCTTCGTCTAGTATTTTGCTTCCGGAGACTGAGAGTGCGTCGTAATCAGTCGAGTACGACTGGATTCTAGCCATCCTCCAGTTGAGTGCCAGACACTCAGAATGACGAACTCATGGATGCTTACTGCTGACTATGCACTGCATTTGCCTTCGTTGCTTTGAGATAGCTCCATCGCACCTACCCATCCGGACTCTTCTGTGAAGTCGACCGTCTCAACGGTGCTTAGCACGGGCGTGTCGGTCACCTCGCTGGTGTTCTCGGTTACTGAACGTAAGTCGAGCATAAGTCTGGACAGAAATATCGAGGTCAATCTGTAACAGGGAAACGAGCAGCCAGGTGTGTGAGCCTCATCAGAGTAGGGTGCTGGCATTCTGTAGGATCCTGACTCACACGGCGGTCAAGGTCGAGATAGCGTCGATAAACTAACATGCCAGAGATGAACTGATGAGTGGATCTTCGATGATTGGCCTACATACCAAGAGTTGAGCGATAGCAATACAGATTCCGCCTAGGTTGAGGATGAACAGGAATCTGTGCATCACATGAACAGAACTGTCGATGGGCATTGCCTCCGGTCATACTAACCCGAAATATACGGTTGCTGCAAGTGACCATGAGAACACGCCTTCACTTGACCTACACGGCACGTACTATCGACTAAAAGGGTCTTCTTCAGTTTGTGCATCCCTACAAATTTCGTTCCTCGCCATGTCAGGAAGAAGACAAAACTGTCGAAGACGACAGATGCCGCTCTCGCCCCCATCATCCCTTGATCATACGAGATAAATGGCACTACCGGGCTATCAGGCTGAGATACTTACAGCTGTCAACGGTTAGACACAGTTGAACTCATCTCGGTAAGCAACTTCAGACGTACAAATTAGACGCATTCGCAGTATGGATACTGCATGTCTGGTAAGTAGGAGTAATATGCAATAGCACCGGTGTGGAGATGATGAAGGTATACTGTAGATCAATGTATTTTATCAGATATGAGCAAACATCAGCCCCGAAGGATCACACCATAGAGATCATTGGATTGATCAAACCCAATGTGAGGGTAAAGCCAAAGAGGGACCAACTCTGATGGAAGAGGGCATACATTCGCATAGCCGCGAAGACTGCACGCATGTATGTCAGACAGGACGAACACATCTGCTATGCTCTGCACTCACTTGCTGCACTCGACAGGATAAGAACATCCCCGGCCATTTGTAACCGCATGATGATCACGCAGCTTGTACGGGACCGAACAATCAGCCCTCGAGGCAACTCATCAGAACATCCGTCATACTGACCACTGTTGATTTCGTCTGTCAGCTAAGAACACTTCGAAGAGCTATGGGGCTAGGCAGACATACGTGTGGGGTCTGCCAGGCTGGCCAGGATAGATAGCCCAGAATGACGGGGACGGTATCCAGTAATGCCGTATACCGCAGCATATAGAATAGCAAAGATGCAGCAGTAAAGTTGCGCCTCCAGATGAGTTCCACCTCCCGCCCAAAAGTAAGGCAATAGTCGTAGCAGCACAGTGCTGAGAGCCAGCATGAGTAATGGCTAGTGTGCACATATAATGAACGGCTCACTTGTCGCAGCGTAGCACAGGTAGTTCAGGAAACGGCTATGGGATGGGTCAAAGAACTCCTTGAGGTGATTTGATGAATCATTACTTACTCGTCGTGAACAAGTGTAGCACTCATGAAGGACATGAGAATCCATGCAGTCGGTGTGAACGACAGTTAACCGTTGGCGTAACCTCACTTATAAGTATACCACGTTCCGGGACAGATGCTCAGAAGTTTGTTGGGATGATACAGGCGGCCAGAGATTTGGCAAAGGCGTTGACATAACGGCGTGTTTCTGTATAAGCATAGGTACGCCGTTACTTCTCCGACAAACAAGGAGTATATGCACACCTACTGACAAAATGATTCATTATGGCCATCATTGCTGTCACCGTGGTGTCCGACAGGGAATGTTAGATGGGACCATCGCGTCCACTCAGTATGGTTGTTGCTGTCCCGTATAAGCGTCGGCGAGGAGCAGCCAAACCACTTAAGGCAACCGAGATCGCAAGGATAGTTAGCCATCGGTACAAGTGGCTTGAGTCCGTTTGCAAATATGCACGGGAATACAATTACTTCTCGCTCTCCGGAGGACGAAGCTATCAGCGACGCGTTCGAATCGGCATGGTAGGCATCATGAGCAACGCCGGCGAGAGCTTCGGTGACCATCTAGTGAGTTACTCCCCAACTTCCCCAATTCCTCACGCAGGGACCTGGAACGCGCAGCAGACGTAGAGCACGACAGGACGACGCTGATTATCAGTGGCGTGACGCCTCCTCCAGGAGGTGGTTTCAGTCCCCATCCTAACAATGCTTTATGAAACCGCGGCTCGGGATGGAAGATGCGCGCTTCATACCAGACAGCCGCTGATGAAGACGCGCTCGGTGGGCAAGACACTCGCCACCAAGAGGCTCCCTGATAAACATTGCGATGCACGAAGACACGAAACGCACCAAAATGGGACGTCCAGCGCCGAACGCATTGAACACCTACGTCTCAAATGGGCCCCAGCCCATGTCACTATATGCAGACATGCTGTGTAGCGATGTCATCGCCAACGACATTCGCTGTTCCTTGGGGACTATGCGTATGGTGAAGAATGAAGAGTCCAGATAATACCACCAACCACACACAGTACCATAGAGATGCAGTCACCGAGCACGGCGAGCAACCGTAGTGAGCTGCGACACTACTTCGGCGCTGAAGGAGATGATCCACTGCTTCTCGACGACTCCATTTGTCCCGCTGTTGGCGCAGAGCCTTCCGCTGCAGCTGTGTTCTGCTCTTGCTGAGCGATCCGCGCACGCCCTGTAAGACGAAGTACAGTCAGACGGCATGAGAACGGCCACATAGATGTCCGCTTACAATCCAGTTTCTCCGATGGCCGCGCCCCAGTTGCTTCCTGCGCCTTTCGCCGTTCGTTTATGCTCTGGCGAGCATAGTAGTAACTCACGCCCGCCGCGGCGATTAAGGAGCCCCAGCCAATCAACTATGCCGCCATTTCGCCAAAGAAAAGTGTGCATTAAACCAGGAGGAAATAAGCGTCCGTTAGCAGTGGTCGAAAGGGAGGAAGAACGTGGCACTGACCTGACTTTGAGGAGTGTTCATGGTGAGACGCAGAGTTTGGCAACGGATAGACCGCAGCGGCAAAATCCGGAAACGAGCGCTTGTACCTACAATGGGCGCTTCACGTTTCACTGACCGATCATAAGCGTGGCCCGGGCTTGAGTTCAAGCCAGGTTCGATCATATTCAACTCTCCATGATATCTTGTTTGCGCCTGATATCTCATCTTTCTCTTCTGAGCTACTCATCCATGAGCATATGCTTTGACTGACGGCGGGTCTTCCAGATACGGTGTCTCAGCGCTCATAGTATTAGATGCCTCCGAGAGCGGACGAGCAAGAAGGATCTCGCCATAAAGCACTGGCTTCCTAGAGTTCGCATACAGACAGCGCATGTCACATGCCACTACCATGTTATGTACATGGTTGAATACGGGAAGGTGACGATCTGGTCAGTGGGAACGGCGCGATGTCTAGCGCGACACTGACGGAGTTCAAGTAGACTTGCCATGGTGCCAGCTCCCCGGGCCATAGGCTAAGTCTAAGGCGCATGGCCACAACTCTCCGTACCGTGACATGGCGGCGCATAGCCTAACATACCGTCCGATTAATTTCGCAAGTGGAGACGGAATCAGCGAGCCACAACATTCTATCGCTAGAACACGGATCCGTCTTGTCAACGTTCCGTTACAGAACCGGGCAGCTATTGGTTCGTAATACGCACGTTTGACTAGTGCGCTTCTGGTTCTCAGTTTATATCGGGGGGCTGCAGATACCATGGCTGTGTATATTGACCATACGGTGGCGGGTCTGGGCACTCGGTCCGTTGACTCATCTGAGGCAAAGTGTCTTGACCAAAGTTCTCGAGTCGCATCGAAGAACACACTTCCGCTTCTATCCTATAAAGCCGGCTTCAACGTGGCTGATAAACGCAGCCGCGGCCCACCGCCCACGCCATCGGCTCTCCGCGTCTAACCTTTCACCAGCTCACCCACCAGGCTTACGCATCGTCTCTGCGGGGTGGCCCGACATGGCTTGCATTCGGTGGTTCCCAGTGGACGCTCCAAAGTCACTGATACCGTAGAAGCACGTATTCATGTAGAAGTTGTCCTTACGGATCGACCTCGGGCGGCCTGTCCGACAGTCGCTGAATATGCATCATCCCCGCCGTTCGACCTTCGCTTCTCCCGCTGACTATCGTACACACGGTTAGGGTCTTCGCAACAGTTCGTCCTGACATACGAAAGTTCGTCATGCTATCCATGGACCGTATACAACGCTTACTGATGCTATGTGAGCTCGTTTCGGATGTGATGAATGCAATCATTGTGTCCGGTGAAAGTGCTACCCCTTTGGAAGTCAGTCTACGCCTTGCCCTGTCATTTAGAAAAAGCATTTCATCCTGTATGATGTTACTTCTGTTGTCCCATGGGGGTAGGACTATTCCACGTCATGCTACTACTGACTCCAATTGCAACTGATAAACAATTGCTCCAGCCCTAGCTCACAGCCAAATGAACGTTCGCATCTATCTCCTCTCCCACCTTGAGGCGGCGCTCCATGGGGGCTATACGCTATTTGAAGTTCTTCTTGCATCTTCTGGTCTCTGGGAACTTCCCGCCACTGACGCATATCACTTCTCTTGACCGACAATGTCGAGCCCGAACTCCGCGACGATGGAGAACGTCCGCATCGAGGCAGGACAACTGGTGGAGGGGTGATCATGTGGGCAGCACATTTCTCTATATGGTACTATGAAGCCCACGTCTTCTGCAGCTTCCAGATGAGCAGGGTACGCCTCACCCGACGGTCCTGTCTCTCGTCGACTGATTACTTCTCGCAGCGCTGGGCCTCTCAAACGATATCTCTTCGCCTTGAAGGATGTATCACTTATCTCATGGTTCCTCCTCCTCCACGCCTAGCTCCCCACGTCCGCGGCCTCTTGGGGAAGCCCTCTTATCGAGCGACGAGGCTCGTGCACATGCTCTCTGTCACCCGCTGACACCGGTCGCGTCCCTGTCATCGGTCAGTGCTTCGAAACGCCTGCAAGTGTACTGGGTAGGGAGGTCTCATGCGGCTGCTGTCCTACTGGATGACCTTTTCTGGCTGGCACTGCGTCATTGATCTGCCCTGCCGTCTTCGTCGACACGTTGCGGGGCATGACGCAGCTAAACTCTACGTTTCTGTGACTCTGGTCAACTTGAACGTGCGCCGGTTGCTACGAATATCCATATTCGGGCGGTATTTCTGTTACGGCGAGATGAAATGCGTCTACCTTCCAGGCACTCAAGCCATATGCTTGGATGACGAGAGTGACGTCTGAAGCACTGCCCAAGTCTTGCGCAATCATGCAGGACCGTGACGGGGTTTATAGGACAACGCTTCGGGCCACGAATGGCGCCATCGCTGCAGGTATGCGTCGATGAGACGCGGACCGTTGACGGTACGTACAGTCCTTCAGCCAAAAGAGTCATGTAACGTACACCCGAGTGCATTGTTACGTTCAATTCGGACCATCTCTCCCGTTGAATTCGATCACGATCGAATTGTTCACGCGCGCGGACTTCATATACAGTAGTCCAGACGTACGAACCGCTCCAGCCGCACACCCCCGAAGAAATTGACTCGTAAGCGCAAGTTCAATGTCCAACGTCCAACGTTCATCTCCGAGGGCGCGCCGGATCCTCAACTATTCAAGTCCACGAGCTCAGCCGCCAGGTGTGCGCTACGCCGCTGCGAGTCCTACTCGTGACGCAAAATAGTACGTTATGCACACCCCACGCTCCTGTCCGCCCCAGGCTTACGCTCCACCCCTCTTCCCTAGCACCGCAAGACGCCGGCCGCGGGATCAGCTGTGCGCCTCGTTGCCTAGATCCTAAGGCACGAGTGAGCCTGAGTATCTCCGTGCGTCCGTACCGGCAGGCGCCTCCACTCAACTTCGCTAGCAGCTTTAGCTTCGCTCGTGGACACCACGCCTGGCTCCCTGGAGTCAGCAGCTTCTCTCCTGTGGCGGCTGTCGAAGAGGGTCCGAACCGCAGGCAGAGTTCAACCTGTGCGTGTACATGCACACGGCGAGCTGATGTGATCCGCGCTCACGTTTCCCACCGTGTCCATGCCACTCTGGCCTCCCGGGGTGCGCACATCACTTCTCGAGCTTCGTAACAGGCTCGTCTCTCTCCCTTCCCTTCCTCGTCGGATTCTCCTGGCTTCGTGCACTCCTCTCCCCGGATAACGAGAGCTCGCCGGCTTCTCGTCAGAACTTGAGAAGCGCACATGTGCCAGGCTTACGGCTGGCCGTAAAGCCTGCTACTCATAGCACGCTTCAATGCTCCAGGTCCCAAGTCTGTCAGGAGCTCGGAGGCTTTGCGCGCCAGCGCTCTACGCCAGAGTTCATCCACTTGACCGAGGGTTGCCATTCCGTTACGTGGAGGGTCCAGCCAATCCGGTCAATCGGATGATGCAGCGTCCAGCTTATTCCTATGTAGGCTCACCTCACCTTAGCGGCTCAGCCTGATGTCTGCTGCTGCGCGCTCGTCAAAGCTCTCGTCTCAGGTCTGGCCTAAATACGTATGCACCAATGTTAACCCAGTCCTACTAGATTCCCCTGAGGCAGCATAGACGCTCCACTCCAATATATTTCAGAGCGGTCCGGTCCGCTCGCAAACTGACTATGAGCGGATCTAGAATACGCTGATGAGCACTGCCGTGCTTATTTTGCTAAGGGGAGCGCTGAATGACTGAGTCTGTGTGAAGCGAAGGGTGGGCTCTCGAGAAATTTCCTCCATAGGTCACCATGTAGCTTCTCTGGGAGCAAGCTCCGCGGCGGTTTCGCGCAGGTATGCCATGACCATCAGCGGAGGGTACACTAGTGGTCTGTAGACCGATCAATAACAACCTCTTGCCCTTCGGATCTACAGCCATACCATTTCAGTACGATGTGTCCAGGAATCTTACATGGACTGACGGCAGCAGCAGTTTATATGAGCGGTATTCGCGAACTTGAAGCGGACACCGGGTTTGGTCTGGATCCGGCCTATTCATTCCAGCGGAAGAGGTCTGTGGTAACTTGCGCGTCCAAATGAATTACTCGGCTGTAGGTCTTGCCTACAGTTACGCTAACTTGAAATTCATACGTTAGGAGGCACATGCCCGTGTGTATACGCGCACAACTCTCCTGAGTGACGGTCCCGCCACTCACTGAGGAATCGCAGCCCGCCAGCTTTGGCATATCACTCTGATTGATTGGCTTGACAAGACCACCCGGCTTCGCAGTATCGCCTGTCCGGCCTGTCGATATTTTCTGGGGCACGAAGCGTATGCCACACGACTGTCTGCAGTGCCAGGCTGCGCTGTTCCAACCTCAGCGCGATCACGGAGGACGACTGTGCACGCATCGCCCTCTCGTACTTGCGAGCGCCACGATCGAACGCATGCGCACACCGAAACCTACGACATGCAGGGCCGGGCTTCTAGTCCGAGCCATTTCCAAGGGCGAACGGCCCAAATCAGACCGAGAACGCGCCGATAGCATCTGCTGGGTTCGCTCGCCCACGCTCAGGATCCAGGCAGAATCGCCACGACGGGCGAATCCGCGCGTCCCACCCGTCACGCTGGCTCTGGGGTGCTTCTCCGGGCGAGGAGAGGGTGATCAGCTGCTGAGCTCTTGGACTGAGTTTGTGTGTGCGCACCAGTCCGCGCGTGCCGCAGCTTTACGTCGCCCGCGCGTCTACTCTATCAATCGCCCGCCAGAGCAAGTGAATAAGAGGGAATCCGGAGTCGGAAAGGGTCTCGAGCTCTTTCGATCCGGGGTGCTGTCACACCTACCCCCGGGCGATAGGCGCGCACATGCAAGTTGAAGCAACTGAACGGCCGGGTTCGTATGCGCCGTCCGAAGGTGTACTGGCAGAAATCTATCATAGGAGCGGGGTATCCGGGAAGCTCCTGCAACCAGACAGGAGTGCGGTTCGCGTCTTCTGGATTGTCCGACTCGCTAGCCGGCGCCGCGGTGCAGGCAGAGGCTCGAGCAGTTGCTCGGGCTTCTACATACTGGTCCGCAACTTCCCACTGTCGCCAGGGCCTGGTTGACTCACTTGCCAGGGTCGGCGGGTGATGCATGGATGACGTGCGTGGCGAAGGGAACTGTAAGGCTCGGGTGGCGACGTGGCAGTAAATGCCGGCACGCAGATCTGGGCAACTGCTGCGTCTGTCCCGGGGGAGTGGACGTGCGAGATAAGCCAGGCCTTCGATTTCCAAACACGCGGGAAAACGACGGAAGACACCTCCCATTGAGCAGGCGGGCAGGCAGGGAAGCTGCTGAGAGCGAGACACCATGACATCCAGACCGAACAGCGGCGCAAGCGCCTGGAGAAGCGTAACGATCATGTCATATTCGTCTCAAATTGCAAGGACTAGTTGCGGCAGTGTATACGCTACGATGGGACAGCAGGACAGCATTGGCACGGAGACTCGGGACGTACGCAGTACATACTAGGTGATTACTAAGACTATGCTCCGGCCGAGGCACCACACTAGGCTGGACAAAGGGAGATAGGGTAGCAGCAAAGAGAAGAAAGGAAGAAGGCGAAACGAAGGCGCAAGAATACATAGCGAACCACAAGACCGGGCAGACGGAGATAAGCAGGCGATCATGAGATGAGACATAGACCGGGGGCGAGACCGAGAAGGCGAATGGATGGGAGCGAAGACGAGCGATGAGAGAAAAGATGCGATAATATCCGCGGCCAGATGACGAAACATATGATGGGGCTTGACAGACGGGGACGCTGCTACAGGTCGCGCAGCATCACACCCCGGAAGATGGGCTAATTGGTGATGGACAAGAGACGGTATCGCGCGGCGCCCAGGCGAGCCAGCTCAGCCATGCACAGCGAGGCCGGGCGTATCCCGGAGATACGCCGAAAAGGCTGAGGAGCTAATCGGGGGGCGTATGTGGATGCACCTCAGCGGGACTGTACAGCGCTGGGCGGCTTGGGGTCGCGGGCAAGGGTTGTTGGCGGTTTGTGAGATATGCGACGCGATGTCGGGGTAGTCGAGGGTGACTGGGGAGACACCGAAGACGGAGGGAAGGCAAGAGTAAGTCCGCACACGGACTAACGGACCGACGAGCGCATGCCAACGCGTCATCTACGCGCGACATATCGCCAGTAGGCTGAGTTGGGGGGCTGCAAGGATCATGATCAGACGCGTTCCAACGCGTCAAAGGTACCGTAGAGGCTGTACATACCTGAGTGCCGGGAGTAGAGTTGTCTGCGAATAATGCGCATCAGGACGCAGGTCTCGCCGTGAGGAGAACGGGGGAACTCACGAGGCCGAATGCACTCCCAGATGTCGACGCCCTTTCCCTTCGGGTCCCATATACCGCATTGCGAGTGTAGGGCCCAGTAGATGTTAACCTCCCATATGCGGGTTGCGTCGCTGACGAGGCCGGGCATGGCAGGCAGAATGCACAAGGGAGACAGGGTTAAAGAAAAGGCGGGGAAGAGGACGCCAGACGTCTTGAGGAGAGGGGACTGCGTGAAGCGGCTCGGAGGGCGGGGGCTTGGAGAATATAAGGGGCCGGGGGCTATGGGGGGGTTGCTTTATCGGGGAATCATGGTTACCAGGAGATTTATAGCAAAGAGAGAAAGACGCCGGCCGTAGTGAGACGGCCGCGGTGCTGTGGATGAGCAGGTGATGACATAAGACTTCCCTTTCGTCGAGCATCCCCATGACGTCCGGCAAGTCTGATTCCCGCTCCACATTTGAACTCCGCACCAATCCTGGCGCGCCTGAGATTCGCGCTCCGCCTGCTCCTCGCCGGCCGCTGCTCAGCGCCCAGCGAATGCACACTGCCGGCAGCGCACCGGCCAATCAGCCTCGGGGGGCGGTCCCGGGCATCGCGATAGCCCGCTGAGCAGCCCGCGCGAGCCATGGCGAACGAATGCGGGCGCACGCACAGATCGATAACGCGGCGATGTGTTCGTGCGCGTCCTGGTCAGCAGTCGTCCTCCAGCGCTGCATTGTCCGCAGCCTGCACCGGCTGCCGCGTGTCGGAGTGGCGGCGGGAGTGCACGCAGCACGACCGATCGTCCTTCCAAGCCGCAAAAAATTGGGGTCGTCCCGCGCACAGGGCAGCCACTTCGCCAGGGGGCGAGGCGCCAGCTGCCACGGACACCAGCCACCAGACGCTACGGTGATTGGTCGAAGCCGCGGCGCGGCGCGGCCTATTACCAAATTAAGGCGGCAAAACGTTGGGCGCTTGTTCTCGCCCGCCATCGAAAACAAATCGAGGACCCGGAGCTCCAGCCCACGTCCTCACGCCCAGGGCGTTGTGGAGCCCCTGCCAGTGCCAGCCCTGCTGGCCTCGACCACGGTCGGCCGTGGGACTCGGGCGGTCCGCTGGTGCGCCTTTCTGACAGAGTCAGGTTGGCGTTCCTCCGCGCCAGACAACGCATGCCCTCCCGTTTCACCTCCCTGTCGTGCTCGCATCTTGGCGTGTACGCTGCCCATTCGACGCCACTGTGTGCCGTTACCGTTGTCTGCTTCGCACAATGCGGGACTTGGCGGGCTGTACGTACACCGTTGCCGACCTCGTTGTCCATCCCTTTGTCCACTCGAGCCTCGTTTCGTTTACACACCGTCGAGTCTAGCGAGCACGCGGCCTACGCGATCTTCTCATCGCAGCGCGTCCGGCCTTTTCACAAATTTGCTGTTTGATCGCAGCTGTGGCCTTTTGTCTCGTCGGGACTCGAGGATGAGGTCAACCAAAGGTCGCCGTCCACCGGACCTGAGTCGGACACCGTCCATACACGTTCTGGATCACCGCAGCCTCGGCCGAGCGCAAGTTCGCAATCCTGTGTGGCACTAGATTCTAGCCTGTTTTCGGTGCTCTGGTGGGCGAGCGATGGCCATCATCCATCGAATGCACGCGGACACATCTGTGTTTGTTCCGGATAGAGAGAACGCCATTGGAACGCTCATCCCACAGCACCCGTATGCCTATAATTGGACAATCGTGTGCGGCGGGGGTACCGTAGCAACGGCGCGGTTGCTGTCAGGTCGCCGGCGACTTTCGTCGAATGGCCTAGAGAATCTGGATCACCGGGTGGTCTCCATCTCCATCAACCCCGGGCGAGTCGCCCACGACAGCTGAAGCTGTAAGCCACACGGCTCACACGCTCACGCATCGCAGCTGCCACTGTCTAGGACGTTCTACGAGCCCCATGCCACCCTTGTACAGCAACAATCCTGTCCCTGTGCAGTTCCGGCAGAGATGCGGGCGTTAGCCGGATGTAGTGCTAGTAAGTGAGCTTTGGCAGCGACCTCGGAGGTTGCATCCACGGCGGCACCACCAACTCAGTTCCCACCGACATCAGCTCCACTTCGATGGTCGGATTTGACTTCGGAAGTCCTTGCCAAAGCATTGCTCTCTAGTGACGAGGTAGGGTCGAAGATGGAGTAAGACGAGGAAGAAGAGCGCTGCCTGTTGCGGGCTAGAACTAGCCTGCATGCGGCACACTGGGATACGTACCGGGTCCATCCGCTGTTGCCATATGCAACATGGGGCTGGGACTGGAAAACTCTTTGAGGCTTTGGGTCGGGCCGCGGCCACCTCCACTGCGCCGATCTTGATCATACGGGCGCTACGGTCCCGCTGGGCGCGTCCCGATTGGCTCACTGGCGGCACAAAGTTAAAATGCTTATTACTTCGCTTAGCGGATTCGAACCGAACAGGCCTCGCTCCAATACTTCGCTCGTCCAATGAGCGTCGTGGACTCGGCCTCGACGTTCACCGGGATAGGTATGGACTCTGATAGCCTCCATTAGTCGGAGTTGACCTACGAAAGATCGAGACCCAACCAGGGTGAGCTAGTGCATCGTGACACAGATGGAGCAACCTACTGCATGATGACTCGGATTTGATAGGGTACTGGGATTGGTCCAGATGTCTCAACAAATTTGACGAAGGCAATGGAATGCAATCAGACTGGACAGATGCCCCTTACCCACCATATGCATGGGAAGAGGGGCATATGGAACCTGAGACAGGGCTAATGTTGGGAACCGTCCATTAGCAACAGTGTTGAGAAAGCGTCCAAAGATGCATATCACAAACCTTGTCCGACCTAGAACAGCGAGCACACCGCTGGGGCCTCATACAACGCTGCGAGGAAGCGCCGGAATGACAAAGGCAGCGCTCCGAAGACCTGCTCTAGCCTGGCAAGAAATGAATCCATCTCTATTCAGAAGAGTCTGTACACGTACCGTCGGAAGCGATATCAAACCCACCCTCAGGCATCGCGTTGTCAGCCATGCAGCGCGAGTCCGCGGCCGACGCACAAACTGGTACGCCGTATTACGCTCGGACCCGCGTCTCCTGACAACTCCTGATAGACAATTTCAAAAGGAAGTGCGGTCTGAAGTGGTCTCCGTCTGAATTCATGCGAAAGAATGCGAATTCGAACAACTCTGTTTCTGCGATTGAATGATGATCGAACGTGATTGCTGCGCTTTGACGCTGCTCGCGCGAGCCCGAGCTGCCACGGAAGGCGGACGTCTGCCGTAACGATGCCCCCCTTGCGACTGACTGGGCGCGACAAGCTTGGACCCGCGAACCAGATGCTTCGCAGCGAGCGTTCTCAGCGAGTCCAGCTGAACAGGCCCTCGAAGGCCGTGCTGTGTTGCGTTCGTATTGCTCACCGGAACGCGTCGAAGTTCGGCCACCCGGGACGGGGGCCTGATAAGTTTGACTCGATTATCTCGGCCTGGCGGCGCCGCGTACCCACGAGACTAGGAAAAGCGCAGTCGATCTACTACAGGCCAGGGGCAACGTTGCAATCAAGCTGTGTCGTGCCTGCTGCTCGATACATAGTGGATGGCCAGACGCGTCTGCAACTCGACCGTAGTGTGACGACCACTCAAATCCGTCGCGTTGATCAGAGTCAAGGCGAGCAAGGTCAGGATCTGCCTCATGGTGCGCGGCACACTGCGCCGCCCATGCACAGATCGATATCGCGGCGTGTGGTGGCGGCTGGCAGCTGTGTGGCAAGCACCCACACGCTTCGATGGTTTCTTGTCTGATTAACGGTCTGATCAGCAATCGCGACAAAGGGCGAGGAGGTTTTGATTCGGGCTGACCTGGCTTCGGCAGAGCGTCGAATGAACGCGGACGGAACGCCGCCGTCGGGACGTCAATCGGACATCTACGTCCGCGCATATTCGCTCCGGCAGATCGGTGGCGCGAGCAAGCTGGCGAGCATCGTCGATGCGAAGCCCAGAAAACAGAGAACACGACAACGTGTGGCCGGCAAGCGACGGGGAAGCTAGCGGAAGGGTCAGCGGGGTGCGATGTGTGGCATAAGTCCGGAGGAAGGGCGAGCTTCTGTCTTAATGTATGCTGAATCTGGCTTCGCAGGATCAGTCGCGGGAGAGCCCCAGAGATAGTAGAAGGGTGCGGCTCGAGAGAAGTTGACCGGCTACTACACCGAGGAAGCAGACATGAGGAGGGGTAAAGAGTCCGGGGTGCAAAGTGTAGAGGACGGAGCGCGCGAGAGCAGCATAATCGAGGGACAATATATTCCAGGACACAGAACCATTGATTGTGTCATGCGACTTCTGACGGACTGCTTGCTATCTGGGGCCTGCAATCTGGGGCTCTCCGCGGGGAGGATAGTACTGTTCTCCAAGGCAGAAGTGACCACGTACAGCTCCATATCCTTGCATTCGCAAATGGATCCGCACGGTACATGTAGCTAACGTGCAGGGTCTCGTGATACATCCATGTATTGCGATCAAGCCTCCTAAGGGTTCGAGGGTGGTTGTCGCAGTTCAGAATCATGGTTAGCGCCTCCGAAATGATTCACGGCAGCCTTGGACTATGTATGCTACGTTGCGTTGCAGCGGTACCATTCTTGAAGAAGAGGTCCCATTAGTGTTTGAGATGCCACTCTGGGATGGTCAACGGCGCAGCGAAAGGGTTTCGTGAGGTTCGGGAAGAAGAAGGCACTTGTATGGCTACGAGGTCTGCTTTAGGAAACCCTAACCCTCACCACACTTGCCAATATGTACTTGCGTCAACGTGCGTGCGTACAGGCACGTGATCCTGCCCCCTGCGATCGTCCGGGCGGCAGTTCCGCGCACGCTGCCTCGATTAAGCCGTTACGCATGTTCTCCTACTTTGGCTACATCGAGGATTCGAATTCCGAGCAATGGTACAACTATGCCGTGCGGAAGACGGGCAGGTCGTTGAAGTGTGCAATCTGATGCCCTGGTCTGGCATGGTGGCTGATGGGAACCCAAACAGCTCAACTACACAATCTGGGATCTCGAACGGTAAGAGGTTCGGCTACGTAGTCTCATGCCCACTTACCGGTTCGATCGTAGGGAGGCCAACTTGGAACAACTTTTGGAAGAGAAGGCCGGCATCTACCAAGGAGATGGGCTGGCGTACCTCTCGGACGGGAGACGTCTGACGAAGGATAATGTGCGAGACATGGCTGGTGTTGAGGACCAGGTACGCACACTCAGCCAGCTATGTGGCATTCTTGACAGCTAGTCTGCTTAGACAATATATCTCTTTAACAAACGCTACCTGGACCTGGATGTTAATCAGGCGCTGGCCGAGCTACGTGAAGAGCCTTCCTTGCAGCCACCTGTAGAAGGTACGCCAATAAGCAGATGCCGCACATTACATATACTGAACAGGATCAGATGAAATTGCTTCAACTCCCCCATTCCGCATATCGCAGCTCGCCACTTCGTATGAACAGGCGGCGCGCCAGCACCACGAGCAAATTCGGCGCACGCTCACTTCCTTGCACTACCAACACTCGGCTCTGCGCATTGCATCAAGCGTACTTGACCTACACGTTCTCGCTATTGCCGACGTCTACGATGGCGTCTCGGCTGCAGCCCATCGCGAGATTGACAGGCAGGCAGCATTGCTCGACGGGCTTGATGCAGACTTGGAGGTCGTCGCGCGCGTGCATGTGCACAAGGAGTTCATGAGCCCAGCAACGCGGAAGGCGATGGACGTGGGCGAACGAGGCCGGACGTTAGGAGACTATGTGAGCAAGGTGAAGATGCGTCAGGTTGCGGACAGCTGTGTGAGGACCCACGGTAGGTGGTCCTGAGGATAGGCTGCTAAGCCTTCGACTGACGCGTCCCTCTGAAAAGACGACATCAAGGACCGTCTGACGCAGTCGCAGGAGATCATGTCGAGATTGAACGACGGCGCGCGTGAGGTTCGGGAGTTCGTTAATCAGCAGAGGTATGTAGGTGGTATAGTGTTTGAATGCTTGATAAGTGAGCTGTACGTGTAGCCCACTAGACGAGGCAGAGGCTTCTGCAAAGAAGGCGCAGGAATCATTTGATCAAATAGCGGAGTATAACTCAACGAAGCAAAGTGAGTGTCGTCGGGAGTGACGAGCGTTTACAGTTAATGTGGGCCACTTTCTAGTACCTAGTTCGCAGTTCGAGAGGGTTGTACACGGTAAGCATACAGTCAGTCACCCGATTTCCTTATGGCCTACATGTCGGATCCAGACCTCCGGCGTTGCGATGGGGTGCTACGTGATCAGCTAGTGACAATGTCGGCTTTCAAAGTGCGCCTTCACATTTATATACCCCTTACTGCCTTCATTCACCTCTCAGGGTTACCCACTTGCCAGGGCACGTACACCGAAGGCTGCATCCTAGTCTTGCGGCAAATCAGTGCACTCAACCACGACCTAATCGAACTCCGGCAACTGTTGACTTCGCTTCAAGCTGGTCTTAAGGCAAAAACCAGCTTCTCACACATACAGAGACTTCACAACATGTTGTATGCGTATGGTGCGACTGTGATCGAGATCGTCAGACGAAAAGAATTTGGTAGATATCCTTCATGCGCAACGTGTATAGTAAAGGATCTTACATTGACAACGTCTTTAGCGCGCTTCTTCTATCAACGTGCACAAAGCATTCTCGAGGTCATGGCGAAGCTTTCGTCAGTTGGTATTACAACATTTGTCGCGTAGCGGCACTAACACCGTCACAGAGCAAGCGAACGAAAGCGAAGACAGCTGTATCGCGGAGACGTGCATGGTCAGCTACCGTTCGAGACGCGGGGTATGGATGACCCCGTACCCACCATTGACTTCTCTCCCACTGGCTCTCTCGATTTGCCATATTCGTTGGAACGTCCGGACATTGATGGTGCGACTTCTACGCCAGGCCATTCGGCCACGTCACTGACCGATGAGTACAGATCTTCTGCATGTGCTGGATGATTTGGAGCGCTTCGCTGAAGACTCACAGGACCCGGCCGCTCTGAGCTCCGTGCGAGAAGCCCGCTCTAGTCTGGACAAACTCATTGGCAAGATGGACAGCCTGGAGTCAGGTTTCGATCGCATTGCGGAACGATCGTGTGAGGCGTTTTGGGTCCATTCATGTGTGTGAAGCCAGCTGACTGTGATGTACGTCGATGTGCGTCCATTTCCCAGTGCTGTCAGCATCCCGACTGTCGAATCATAGGCGGCGCAGTAAGTCTCCTTATGGTGTTGTGCTCCCCGCTGCGGCTCATTGTGTTTCCTGAACAGCCACCGAAGAGGACATCGACCTAGAGATCCAGGTGCAAGAGTTGCGTGAAATGCAGGCGCAACGTGAACTCTCTTTCCAGAATGAGCGCCAAGCGCTGGAAGGCGAGCTTGCTGAGCTCAGGTTATCGTTAAAGTCAGAGTCGTCGGCGCGCGATCAGCTTGAACGAGACCTACATTCTGCCAAGGCCCAACTCGAAAGTGACAGCACATCCAGACGCATTCTTGAGGAGCGCAATGCCGAGCTCTCGTCTGGTGCTGACCAACACCGGGGCGCGCTCTCTCGGGCTCTCGCCGAGGCTACGGAGCAGACCAAAGCCGCCGAGTTCGCGCGCCAGGAACTCGCTCAGGTGCGGGCCGAGTTCAAACACGTCAAGGCAATCGAGAAGCAGAACTCGGACAGACTCAACAATCTCCTGGAGGAGCAGGCCTCTTCGCTGAAGAGGCTGGAAGAGGCACGTGCCCGCGGGGAGGACCTCGAGGTGCAGATCAGGGAGGCACGCGCGGAGAGTGAGGAAGTCAAGCGATCTCTGGCCGAGGCCGCCAGGGAGAAGGAACGGCTGTTGCGCGCCCAGGCTACTGAGCATGACCGCGTCATGCGCGATCACATCGTAGAAGCTGACGGCGATCGGGCCGTGCTGGAGCACCAGTTCTCGGAACTCAAGGCTACGCTAGGGGACACCGAGCGGCAGCTGAAGGACGCCCGTGCGCAGGCGGAGATGGCACAGGCGGACGCTGTCGGATTACGCGAGGAGCTGCAGCGCGTCGAGCACACTTTGCGCGAAGCGCAGCACATCGAGCATGTCCTCCGCGAAGACCTGAGAGTTGACAGGGTATCACAGTCAGAGTACGAGCAACGGCTCGAGAACAGTAACCGTCTAGTCGCGCAGCTACTCGACGTCGCGCTAGCCTTCCGCGAGTCCCATCTCAAGGCCCTCGCAGCTGCTCAGGCCATGGTCACTCATCCAGCAGCAAACAGATCTTCGACTCTCACAGACTCCGCTGCCAGCCCCGGGAGGCATAGTATCCTTACTCATCTTCACGTAGAGCCGTCACCTATCGACCCCTCGGATCCTGTTGCAGCACTTGAAGCTCTGCGTGCATTCGACCATGACCACTTCTTGGACGCCGTGAACAAGGCAGGCTCAACCATACGGAAATGGCAAAAGCAATGCAAGGAGTATCGCGAGCGGGCGAAGGGCAAAATATCGTTCAGAAACTTTGCCAAGGGCGACCTCGCGCTATTCCTCCCGACCCGGAATTCGGTATCGAAACCCTGGGCCGCGTTCAATGGTGCGTCGGCTTCCTGCTCTCACCTCGGCGAGTCCGTGCTGATGCTCCGAGGTTTCCCCTGCGGCACACTCTAGTCTCCTTCCCGCATTATTTCCTCCAAGCCACTGGGCACCTTGCTGAACAGCTCAAAACGAGGGAGTGGATCGTCGCGAGGATCACATCGATTACGGAGCGTGTGGTCGATCACAAGGTAGGCACGCCAGCCAAAGCGTCAGGCCGAGCATCACTGACGGCCTATGTTTAATCGCAGGATCCGAGCACTAATCCATACGGCCTCGGCGATGGCGTGAAGTATTACATGCTAGAGGTAGAGGATTGGACGCAGCCAGCCTATCCGTCGAAGCGGCGAGACTCAGCGAAGAAGGTCTCCACCGAGGTCAAGGAGTCGACGAGCCCTCCTATGCCAAGTCCGCCGATACCGGAAACTAGTCCACTGCCCGTGCCAGGTATCCCCCCGGAGAACGAGGTTGAGGACTCGTTCAACGCCACGCGGCCGCCGAACTCACGGCTATTCCCCGTTCGTCCTCGTGTCAACTCCTCTCCGACCGCAGGCCTGTCTTCCCTTTCCCGTCTGCTGGCCCAAGCGCAGCCACCCGAACTGTCACTGGAGCAGAAGGAGAGTCTGCCCGTAGAACAGAAACCCCCTGCGGAAGCAAAGTTGCCCTCGCCTGCACCGTCACCCCAACCGCCTCCGTCCCCACCCCAGACCGGGTCCGTGCCCCGTAGCTCAATTGGACAGCGCCCGTCATCGTTGCGGCCAGGCTCCAGGGCATCGAGAGCGTCGTCGAAGTTCTCGACAGGTCGCATGCCTTTCGGGGTTACGTCGTCGGGAGCGAAAGCGGTCGCGACCACTGCTATTTCTGAGCAGGCCGCGTCGCCCGCTTCCGATATCTCCGGTACGCTGCTTGCGGCTCACTCAGGCTCGGTCACGCCGTCTCCCGAGGGTTCTCCAACTGATGGCGTCGTGGGCTTGGTTTCTCATCGACGGAGGACGACGTCTTATCATGTTCCGAGGCCCTCAAGCAGCTTTGCTCCCACCACTGTAAGCGTTGCGTCGCCACTGTCTGGTACGCACGTCGGCATAACTGCTGGTTCTACCGCTGGAGCGACCGCACGGAGCACTCTCGCTACTCTTGCGAGCAGCTGGGGCTTTGGCAGGAAGCAACGGTCATCGCTCGCAGAGGAGCAGGTGACTAGCCCAGACACTCCAGGCCCGAATCCTATAAGCCCGAGTCATGTATGGGAGAACTCGACGCAGCTGAGCTCGTCGCCTCCGAGCATGCCGGGTAATCTGCACCGATAGTAGCGCAGGGTAGGTTGCTTCAGGCTGCGACGGTTCGCAGACCTCGAAACACTCGTTTGGCATCTCTCAGTATCTACATCCACCACCATAGCATCTGGTCCTAATCGTACACTTGTTCAGAAAAGCCTTTCCTGCGTTCATCGTAGTGCCCTTTTCCCTGCGTTTGGCAATGGAGTTCCTGGCGCTTCTGTGTGAGCTGTCGTGGGTGCAGTGTCGACATCGACCTAAGACTTGGAACATGCATGAGTACAGGATCATTTGAGCCCACACGCATACATCGAGGTGCACGGCGGGATTACGTTCGCGAAGCTGAGCATGCGGAGCGGCTATGTACCATCATTTTCAGTGGGCGCATGACCAATGGTAATGAGATGGCCATGCCAACCGCAGCGCAGATAATTCAAACCCTGAGACGCAGGGCTGGATCTGAGGCGGGTCACAATGCGGGATGGGCGGCCCTATTTCGTCCGCCATACATAAGCTCAGTTGGCAGTGATCGCCTTGTACAGTGTACTACATTTCCCTCATCTTCTCCGCGCATAAAGGGCGCATGTGCCACGGAGAACACCAGCTAAATCGTCCCGGGGAGCGGAAAGAATGATTGCTTCCGAGTTCCACCTACTATTACTGTATATATCGGTACGTCTGAGGTTGTTCTGCTATGAATAGTCGCACTCAGCAAACTCACAATATTTCACCGCGGTTGCTACAGCGGTAGCAGACGTGCTCGGCGATCCATGGGAAAAGGAACACGAATTATACCGTCCACTATCTACCAGCACTGCAGCCAGGCATTGGAAGTGTGGGGCTCCGCATTCCCCGCAGTATCCCCGCGATCAAGGTACCTGTGAGTATGGGCCATGGTGCATGGACGAGGTCGGCAGGTTCGGCGCGGTCTGCAGCGCTCTTCACAGATGCCTCCGCGCTGTGGTTCAACGCACAAAATTAATCAGAACGGTGAGTCCGCACAGCGACCGTCGAGCTTTATGATGTGAGACACCAGATTCAAGGTCGAACTGAATCGCCTGTGCTGACTGTCAGACACGGCCGCGGGTCCGTGGCGAGCATGCCCAAGACGAGACTCGTGGCGATCGCCGCTACAATCGTTTTCGCAGGGCGTCAACGAGGCCGGCGCCCGTCGGCCTCCAGAGCACTGAACACTGGCAGTGAACGTATTCAATGGTTGAACACAATAGGTAGGCTCTACATATAGTTCACAGCCCAGGTCTTGCATAGTCCGAGAGGGGGCTCGACCCGTGTCTGGTCTGATGTTCGTCTGACAGAGTCTCAGAGCATTTTCAGCCTTCCGCAAGGCGACGCTACAGGTGAGACACGTCAGTAGTAATGCGCCTACATCCGGTGGAGCGTACAACGTTGATCGCTGACTTCCGTGCCTAGCTTCGAAAGCCTTGGGAGGGCAAGTTCAAGTTAGATATAATTGAGAGAGACACCGCGAATGTGCAAGCGGGCCAATGGGCTCGCCGGGAGCGCATAGGAGCCGACGAACTGCGGGAAATCTACGCGAGATGGCTTCTCTACCAGGGAAACCGTCGGGGAAACCAGGCGCCTGGCCTTCCTGTGTGACCAACTACCACCGGGACGCACGCAAGGGGTATACAGTCCAGTGCGTCTGCCGGAGTTGTTTAGACCTCTATAAAGCCTACCCACGCTCGTTATCACCCGTCGTTCCTTACATCTCCGCTTTCTAACGCTTCACGAAACACACCTCGCGCGCGACACCATGGCAGGCGGAGCAGTAGCCTCTGTAGGTGGAAACGCGCACATCCAACACCTGGTCGATCCGAATCGGACGTGGTACAACAACCGGCGGTACGTTGGCTGCTTCGTAGATATGCCTCCTCTAGCGCGCTTACGCGTTGGTCCGGAATTTCAGTCTTATCTTCCTCCACCTGTGGATACTGCTTCTGTGAGCTGGCACTGCCTCTGACTGCATGGAGATAACTCTGATATTCCGTATGCTCTCCACAGCCTGATCACATCGTCTACAAATGGATTCGACAACAGTCTTATGAACAGTTTCCAGTCGATGCCCCAATGGGAGGACTACTTCGGTTCACCAACAGGAGGAAAGCTTGGTATCTTGAACGCTATCCAGGTGAGCCTTCAGCTTGTTCTCTCCCAGTAGTGCCTGTTGCGACCGTCTCTCCAGAACATTGGATCTCTGGCCGGCTACCCGTTCGCACCATATCTGTCCGATGGTCTTGGTCGGCGGACAGCTATCTGGATTGGTGCGACTATCATGTTGGTTGGCGTTGGGGTGCAGACAGCCTCATACAACCTGAGCATGTTCATCGGGGCGAGGTACGTGCGCATATGGTGGTCTGCTCCGTCAGTTGCTAAGTGAGCGGCCAGGTTCTGCGTCGGTTTTGGCCTCACATTCGCTGCGAACGCGGCGCCGATGCTTGTCACCGAAATTTCCTATCCGACATACCGTGCTCCTCTCACTTCGCTGTATAATTCCCTCTGGTACACGGGTAATATAGTGTAAGTCCTACCGCCTTCGGCTTGACGTATGCGAGTCTGACGGATGAATGTCGCTAGTGCTTCTTGGTGCTCATATGGCACGGAGAGAATAGACAGCACCTGGTCATGGCGTATCCCATCGCTTTTGCAGGGTCTCCCGTCAGCATTTCAGTTCTTCCTAGTCCTTCTTGCGCCGGAGAGCCCCCGTTGGCTGGTGTCCAAGGGGAAGGAGGCACAGGCGCTGCAGACTCTCGCTTATTACCACGCGAATGGCAACGAGCAGGACCCGCTCGTGCAGTACGAGTTCGAGGAGATCAGAGCGGCTATTAACTTGGACCGCGAGAGTGAGTGTCTCCTTCTTTGATTCCTGCGTATGTCTCAGCTTATGCGCGATGCAGATGCTGTCAATGTAGGCTGGACGGCTCTCTTCAAGACACCCGGGAACCGGAAGCGAATCATGTTGATTGTTGCGATTGCATGGTTCTCCCAGTGGTCAGGCAACGGACTTGTGTCGTTCTACCTCAACAAGGTCTTTGACACCATTGGTATCACGGACAGCACCACGCAGCTTCTCATCACTGGGTAAGTCGAACCCACGTCCTATTCGTGGCCACATGCTGATTATGCGCTTGGCTCCTCAATGCAGTATCCTGGCCATCTGGAACTTATGCTGGGCTGTCTTCGCATCGTTCCTCGTTGATCTTGCCGGGCGGCGGACGCTGTTCCTCGTTTCTTGCGCTGGCATGGTCGTGTTCTTCGTCGGGCAAACGATCTGTTCTGCAGAGTACGCACTGCACGGATCCGCTGCTGCCGGACATGCCGTCATCGCCTTCATCTTCCTGTTCTACGCAGCCTACGAGTATGCCCTTTCACTTACTCAGGATGGATTGACGCTGATATGCCCATCAGTATCGCCTTTACACCGCTCATCGTGTCATACACGGTCGAGATCTTGCCGTTCTCAATTCGTGCTAAGGGCTTCAACGTCTTCAACTTTGTCGTTTCCCTAGCGCTCATCTTCAACCAGTACGTGAACCCTATCGCGCTGGAGAACATCGCATGGAAGTACTACGTACGTCTTGCGTCCTTATTTGGTTCGCCTCCTTGGTTTGAACCATACATTGCTATAGATCTTCTACTGCTGCTGGCTGTTTTTCCAGCTCGTCTTCTGCTATCTGTTCATCGTTGAGACGAAGAACCGAACCCTTGAGGAGACTGCGGCGCTGTTCGACGGCGAAGACCTGAGCGCACGGGTCATAGACGGCGGCGGAGTCGCTGTGGATGAGGTACGGCACGACGAACACGAGGATGCCCCCAAGATCTCAACCTTATCCGAGCGCCCCACATTCCCTCATGACGGCAGCTCGTCGTCAGACGAGAAGGCCTCGGTCTGAGCACGTCCGCTCGTGTCCCATATATGGGCACGCGGCGATCTGCCATTTACACTTCCGATTCGGATGTAATCATAACGCTTTGGATGGACGACTTCGCTGTGAATCATTACTTCGAAATGGTTGCGACGACTACTCTGGCACTATCATATCTCTCCACCGATAATTCCACCCCATCATCATTCGAACCGCTCCTTGCCCATCCCGTAGTCTCGCATCACCCGCTGACCACACTGTAGTATTATGCAATAAACTATCCACGACGCACAGGATTCCTAATCATGCTCTCTTCGAGAATGGACACAATACACATACCGTTCACTTTTGCCTTGGAACGTGCGACAAGTCCTTCCCTACAACTAGTTTCATGCGCGCGACATCCCACTGAACTCCTCCTTAATCGCATCCGGTTATCCGCCCACTACAGCGCTGGTGTGGTGACTTGATACCGCCTGGCGGATAGAGTTGCGTTCTCTCCCCATCTGAGCGATGTTCCTCGACTAATTCATCTCTAGAC
Organism: Daedalea quercina L-15889; assembly: GCA_001632345.1. NCBI lineage: Eukaryota > Fungi > Basidiomycota > Agaricomycetes > Polyporales > Fomitopsidaceae > Fomitopsis > Fomitopsis quercina. The sequence goes on from KV429108.1 coordinate 121,561, forward strand.
CGATGCGCCCAATGCAGTGATCAGGTATTGGCAATGCTGGCGTCTTACGAATGAGTGTTCTGTCCGACAGCCCCCAGTGAATTTCAAACCAGGAAACACATCCAACTCGCTATCTTGTCTCCTGAAGTGATCTCAGACGCCATACATGAGCTAGCTGACAGGCCCGGGGCTATGCCAATCATGCTCACGAACTGCGACGCACACAAACTGGCAGTTTCTAGATCGGACATCTAGGTGTTTCAACCCAGTAGGTTCTGCCAGGGGATTCAGGGTGAGACTCCCTCAAGTGCTCAGATCGCTGGAGCTCTCGAAACCGGTGACTCAATGTAATCATAGACATCGACGGGAATGACTGCACTGGAGGCTGCGTTCTTAGCAAACCAGACCAAACCAAACCAAACGTACGTTAGCGGTTATGAGCCTTCGAATAACTCAAACATTCTCTGACGGAAGTCACCCAGGGAATATAGTACGATACTTGGCGTCTCTTCGTTGGTTGGGTCCGGTACCCAGTGTCTTATTGGATCTGTCAGTGTCAGCCATAGCGAAACATATGATCTTATGGCATACAACAGTGATGGTTACTCTGGCCCTGACGGTCGTTGGATCACCTCCCTGCACAGACCCACAATCACTAACTAGGTGAAGTGTTCAGCATGTGATGTTTATCTCACGTCACGCCCAATTCAGTTGGTTTAGGACTCTGCTTGCCGGCTTCTGCGCCAGCGTCGGCAGTGCTGATTGGTAGTCGCCCAATGGCCGCCGAGCGCGCTTCTCTCTGAACGAACATTGCTGTTCTTCTGATGATTAGATGACATGGAGATGGTGGAAGTACCAACCTACGTCGAGAGCGATGTGTTGCGGACATGATACTGCATATTGTTAGCATCAGTGAGAGCCGCTTGCACTGCACGCTGGCGATGATAACTCACAATATAACAGCACTCGACTTGTCTCATGCATCGCCGAGTCTCACCCACACACCTATTACCAGACAGCTGGATTTATCAGAACCTCATGAAGACATGACTCAACTACCCGCAGGGCAAGGTGAGACAGCAAGCCAGGTATTCAAGTAGGTTCCGTGGAATTTACGTGTGCATGGCTGTGTCTGACATTAAACTAAGTGAAGTCAGGGCATATGTGTTCTTCTCAAATGATATGGCTTGGGCCGCGACCGGTATGTTTATATCTCACTCTGGCGCAAACTCATCGTCAAACTGTTCTCAGCGGTTTGGTGCTATGATTACTTCCTAACTCTAGATAAAGAGATCGAGTATTTCTGGTGTACCAGATGGTCCCTGAACAGAGTACTCTTCGTTGGCTACCGCTATCCTGCGCTGCTCAATATGGTCCTTGAATTTCTCACGAATCTAACATTGAGCTGGCAAAACTATTGGGTAAGTCGTCGGTCCTCATATTTTCTTGACTTACCGACTAACTTGAACACAGAGGTGCGAGACATACACCAGTGCTTGTGACTGGTTGCGCACGATGCCAATGACCATGACCTCGGGTCACAGCTGCGGGATTCTCCTGCACTTCCAGATGACGTTGACTATAATCATCAGCGTCAGTGGAACTTGTAGGTTGTTACCGCTAGCAATGATTTTCAGTCTGATTAACCTTCGCATCTTTACAGCTTTTGCTGCTCTACGGGTTTATGCTCTCTTCAACTATAATCGGGCTCTGTTCGCTGTCGTCCTGTTGTCCGGTTTGTTGAATCCTGCCATATTCGTTGTGAGTACGCTTATTAACCATCATTAGTGCGCCTGGGACAAATTCATAATAGCTGGGCCGTAGTACATATTCACTCGATCCATCCCCGCGCGTGTGAGCACCATCCAAGGGTGTTCTCTTAGCATTGTGGGCGGCTCTCGGTCCTATGAGAAGTAAGTATCCACCTACTATCACCCGCGGCCTATCTGCCTGACTAGATTGGACAGCTGTATGCACACCTCACTTCCGATCGACAGCCGTGCGCTCACGTATCAACAGGGACTATGTTGGCCAGAGCGGCCTCAGTCCTCTCCGACGGCATTGTCTTGGTGTTGACGCTAATGAAGACGCATCTCAAGAGTGATGATGTCACTCAATTGTCGCAGCTAAATCGCAACGTGCGAGGGATCCTTCTCCGAAACAGTGAGTCAGAACGAATTACGACACCTCTCTCCCGAAAGTGATCTACCGGCTTCTTATATAGGCTCGGTCTGTTTCGCGTATGTATCCATCTTTCTGAGCATAATAATACCAGACAATGCCTGACAGATCGCGCATAGATTTCTTTGTGTGATTAATGTTATCGGAATTGGTACTGCACGAATGACGGTGGTCAGTCACCCTTTCTACTTCTATCATACGTTAACAAATCGGTGACATATCGTCTCTGCGTTTTAGACCATACAGATTATTCAGACTTGGATTAGCATGTGAGCTGTGATATAACCTAGACCGTCGCTGTCTGCCATGTCTAATCGTTCTTCAGCTTGACGTCCGTACTACTATCCAGACTTGCTCTGGATCTGCGAGAGACGACCACATTGGAACTCGCAGATACTACAGAAATCGCCGGCAATGTCACGCTAGAGACACTTGACTTCGTCCACCGCACGGATGACTTGGATTCGGAATCAGAGTCTGAGGATGCGGATATACAGGCTGAGCTTAGAGCCCTAGATCGATCCCACACAGTTGAATGTTGACCATTGTGAAGTCGTACACTTGCCGAGCATCAATGGAATCAATCGGGGTGTGTACGGACGGGTTCTCTGCGTTTTGAACGGAGTCTTAGTCACAGGTTCCGTGTCGAAACTTGACGGAGGTGTACTTGATAACTACCAAATATGTGACATGTATCAGTACTCGTTCCGATTCATGCCACGTGTCTATGATGTGTGCTGTCGATGGTCACTCGCTACGCTTGCGCCTAGGACTTGAACTTGAACTAGAGCTCCGTCTTGACCTCCACCCGCGGGCAGAAATCGGTTTTCCGCTATCGTTGCTCTTCATGGTCGATTAATGTACCCACTGATTCAATCTCTCTATTGGTTGACATGCGCTCGCCAACCACAACCTCGCTTCGTTGAGGTCCTATGGCAGAGCAAGATGACCGGATACTATTTACGGCACCCTGTACATTATCAATAGGTAAGTTGACAGATTATCCACGGAGATTGTTCTCAGTCTGTCATCTATCTATCGCAGCGCATCTGCGCAACGTCTGCGCAACGTTTAGATCCTGGCTCCCTATTTTCGGAGGCTAGCACGATTGAAGCGTGGTTCTAGGGACGCTCAATCTTCAGACGGAACTTTCAACGACATTTGACTCGATACTGGCAAGTCACATTGCATCGAAAATGACATACGATTGTACGGTGACCTCAAGGTTCTAGACATTGACTACTTCCAGCTTGCTATCTCGAGTCTACATCACGGTGTTTTTGCAAATGTCCTTTCACCGTCAATTCATGCTGACATGTCCGACAGCCTCATCTTCACGCCGTTTATCGCATCGTATTGATTGCATTCTGCCGTTCTTGGATCATGGCAAGTACTTCAGCGTCGTCAAGTTTGTCAACATTGCGAAAATATCCTTGGTAATAACGCGATTACAAGTGAGTCTCATGTATCGCATTTTGCTACCCGATGGTAGTCAGATGGCAGTAAAAAGACAAGAAGTGTCAAGGAGCGGCGGCTCTGTTGGAGCACGGACTCGAGTGCACTTATGATTCACGGTCTCGGAACAGTCATTGCAACGGACAGCACGGTAACTTCAGGCTCTCGGATCTATCTAAGTGGTCCGCGTTCACCTCATGACAGTAGCTGATCGGAAAGGCCACAGCCTAGTTACTGCCTCTACGATGTCCAATTGTCGTTCCTAGAGGCGCGGTGTCCGCAGTCCGCAGTCTTTCATGTGACTGTACAGCCTCAGACGGCTCCGCCTTCCGCCATTGCTTGGCACACGACAGTGATGCAATGGAATCTCGACAAATCATCGCCCGCATAATAATGTTGCATAGCTACTCACTGTCACTAGGCACAGTTGTCAACAGACTACTTTCGAGTGAAAGATATTCGGGCCCAACTACTCTACTAACTAGTAACAATCAACGTCCAGCTGATTGATCGCCGAGTACTTCGCCTTCGGTGATGGTGAACATACCTGCTGCATCGCCGAAAGATGCGACTGAGGTATTAGTACAGCTGGGAGGACAGTTCTATGACTGCTTCTCTGCTAGTACTCATTGTCAGCCAGATCGCGTCGGCGTCTCCGGCTACTCAGTCATTGAGAATGACACAAGTCTCTATAGGTCCAGGTGACACCACGAATCGGGTACTTGAGTGAGTTGAATGGCCCTTGACACAATCGCTTTGCATCTAACGAACGCCAAGAATAGTCCGCTTATATGTCTTCTTTTCGCATGACACAACCTGGGCCGCCACTAGTACGTTCAGATCATGTTCTTGTATGCTAGTTCTCAACATCGTTTAGCAATTTGGTGGTATGACTATCTCCTGAACCTAGATAGAGAGATCAGATATTGCTGGACTACAAAGTGGTCTCTGAACTTGACGCTTTTCTTCTGCTATCGCTACTCTGTACTCATCAACACAGCCCTTACATTTCTCACTACGCTGACCGGGAGTTGGCAAACACATTGGGTATGTTGCTGATCCATTTCTTCCTTTCACCCGTAAACTGATGATGATAGAGGTACGACATAGGCCTACTAGACGTCTGAGACAAAACATGACGTCGACTCATCATGATAGCTGCGGAATTCTTCTCCACTGCCAAATGGCATTGTCCCTGATTGTTAGCGTCAGCACAACAGGTGGGTCATCGAAATTGGCCAATGAGCTACACGCGAATTGACTCAAATGACCGATATCCCTAGCATTTGCCGCTCTGCGCGTATATGCCCTGTTCTCCCGAAATCGAGTACTTGTTGCTCTTGTCCTATTGTCGGGATTGCTGAACCCTGCCATATTCATCGTGAGTACGTGCTGGACCCGCAAATGACGCAGATTGTGAGATAATGTGAGTGGTAGTACATCTTTACAAGGTCGATCCCCTCCGGCATCACCGACTTGCAAGGATGTGCATTGAGCATCGCAGGTGGCCATCGTTCATATGAGAAGTATGTCCTGACTTACTGTATGTATTGATCTGATGTCTTGGCACTTTTAAGTTGTGCGTGTTCTTCGCGGGTTCATCAAACAGAATGAGCTAGGCTGACATGGGGTCAACAGGGACCATGGTGGCCAGGGCAGCTTCTGTCCTCTCTGACGGCATCGTCTTAGCTCTGACATTGGTGAAGACCCGTGCAAAGAGTTGGAACGTAGGCACCTTATCAGAGCCTGTTCATTCCGTGCGAGGGACCCTTCTCCGGGATGGTGAGCGAGCAAACAGTCCCTCTCAGCCTTGCTCATGACTCAACTTCTCATTTATAAAGGCTCGATCTGCTTCGCGTATGCTGTCTTTGTCTACGAGGATGGGCTAGCTTTTGGCTGACGGACTACAGATTCCTCTGTATAATCAATGTCATTGGGATTGGCACCGCACGACAGCCCGAGGTAAGTTGCCTTCAACTTTCATCAAATTACCTCACATTACTATGATGCGTACTATCTGTAGACCATAGAGATCATTCAGACCTGGACGGGCATGTAAGGTGTTACTATATCAATGACTTCTTACACATCTGACCCGCTCTTTCCCAGCTTGACCTCGGTACTCGTTTCAAGGCTTGCGTTGGATTTACAAGAGACAGCCGAGCTAGAGAATGCACATATCACAGAAGACGACGTCGCACTGGATACGATCATCTTCATCGAAAAATGTTCGGTGGAGTGGCGCGTGACCACGCGACCAGATAACACAGGTGGACGTATCGCCCCAGATGAACCCCTTGGGCTGGAATGTTAGTGGTTGCACACCTTACGCCGTGCTCATCGGAATCTTCTATCTATCTATTGTGTGTGTGCCATTGCCAAGCGGTGCCCATATTCCCAGACAATATGACCTGGTTCACATCGTGCCTACACATGTTCTCGACAGAGTATAAACAGCGAATACGTGGAAGGCTGCGTCGCGGTCATATTGACTTATCGAAGAGGATCTGAGACCCGTAGACACGTACCGACTTGGGCTTTGCAACTATACCGGTGTATTACCGTTCAGCATCAGGTGGGGGGCTCCGCCTCTGTTTAACGGAGCTCAGCTATTGACGGCACCGTCAGTCTCAAACCCGACTGGAGTGGTAGAATACTGTGCACAATACATGCTGTCTTGTACTGCACACCTGCAGTTCCTAAGGCTACACTGGCTGCGTGAGTAGGTCACTCGAATTTCTATGAAGTCGGACTGGCACTTGCCTCAGAGCGCTCGACTCTCAACGGTCGTTTCGTACCGCGATTGACCAATCGGAGAGCAGCCTGTTCGGTTTGCCAGCCACTTAGAGACTTCGAGCCCCTATTACATAATCCGTTGCGTCCCCGGCGGCGGGCCTAGTCTGTCTCGTAAGCCCATATATAAGTATCTCTTCCAAGTACCTGTATGCATCGCCTTGCTCGATAGTGCGGACTGTTACTTTGATCGGTAACTCGGACATCCTCAAGCCTCGAACTACTGGTAAGCTCTGTCAGCACGATAGTGCCCACTCACGGTCGCTGATGGAACAGATATAGCATATCAGATCCCAGTTATAACCTGCCCGGGATTATCGAAGATTACATATGCTGGGCTGCTGAATGGCATGCCTTCTGTGGTGTGCTGCCGACTGGTCAGAGGCCGGTCACACAATTTCAGACTTCCGAGGTGCGAGGTCATGACCGCTTCGCAATTAGTGGCCATTAGCCACATGCGCGCTCATCTGCACCTCTATTCCGTAACGTTACACAGGTTATACAAACACATACACTGGAGAGCTTGTAGTGTGCCATGTCTTTGTCACCACACACCGTTGACGTTCTGCCTATATGTTAGTCCGTTAGTCCTATATCCTGATCAACGCTTCATTGATACACTGACAGCGGTCTGGCAGTGCTCCAAGCGGTTCTGCATCACCTGCCGTGCTAAACCTCATTTCAATGGATCTCGTCTGCATCTCAGCTTGCAGATTCATGTTCCGTTGACTCACAAAGAACATACGCACGACAGTACACTCGTCCCGGGACGGGCCGTATGTGATTGAGGTCTCGTCATCCTCGATTCTTGTCAGGGGCTTCAACCAACTTCGTCCATACTGAGCTGACGATATGACTATTCTGCCGACTCGGACGAGCGTGCGTCCTACACCCTTCTTCGTGTTGAATCCACTTGAATGGCTCAGAGCGCCTGCCGCATCTATCCCCTTTGTCAACAGGATGGCGTGACACTCACAATTTTTCTACTACCAGTTCACAGCATGAAGGACGGAAAATAATATAAAGCAGAAAACATGATCTTTAGCAGCAAAGGTCCGAATGCATTCGCCATGGCTACAAGATCTCGACTCTACCCGGGCGCCCCACATGCTCTCACGGCAACTACTGGTCCACAATCTGCACCATTCCATATCATCATGGAACTTTAGTTGGGTGGATGCCTTCGTCATGTGCCATCAATAGAATACACTAATCTCGAATGCAGCAGCATCTCGGTGAAACCATAATATTTTAAACAACTGTCCGGTGGTACATCCCAATTCTCTGCACACGTGCATCTGTCCAGTAGCATGCTACATCACGTTCTGCCTCCTCCGAGTTTGATAGGTGGGGGTGAGTGTTTCCTCAATTATTATCCTCCTCTCTATGATCATTCATCTCCCTGCAGGAGGAAGTTGCGTTCCGATGGGCTTCATAAGCATGCAAGTTGTAGTCGCACCAGTTGCTACCAGGCTGTCCCAAGACATTGCCAATTATGACAGCTAAGTACGCTCTTCGGTGATCTTCGATCACGACCACACACATTCGTTGATAGTCGTGAGTTTCGCCGAGCCTGCTATTCAATCCCTGTGATGTTCGGTGTCGGGGCCTGACACTCGCACGCTGCTCAGGCGTAGGTTATGCCATAGAGCTATTCACCATGTCAATCATCTATGATCATCTGCAACCGAATGTCAATGGAAAGGGAGCTTACAGTTTATGTCTCATGGAGCATAGTGCACCAGCATGACAGCGTAAGTATCTTGTTGATGTTCCAACCACTATCATAATGTTCTGAAGAACATTCGGTGCACATTTATTTGGCCACCTCACTGCCAGTATACGTCACTAATAGGCATCGCCAGATTGTCAACATACCATGCCAAGCAGACTGAGTTCAAACTCGTGACACATCATCCTTTGTTGTATGTGTATTAATATGCGCACCGGCACTAGTAGTGTGATCTGGCAGTCATCATCAAGCCGGATGTGACCACCGAGCACTTAGGCTCTTCCTTATCAAAGTGAATCCAGCCATTCTGTTGCCCAGTTCGCTTATCATGGTTCAGTGTTAGATCATAGCGAGGGATACATAAAAGCTGAGAGAACATGTCTATTTGACCCTCCACTATTCACTAGCTGTTACAATGGTACTATATTCATTGAGCATCTCCTCCCTCCTCTCTACTGTACTAATACCGGTTCATCCCGGTATATCTTTTTCCTTATCCTCCCGAGCCCAACCTTGGGCCTCCTTTGGCTCTCTGACAGCAAAAGCCCATTCTGTTACCCTATGCCCTACCCTCTCACGCTATTGTTATATGGACACCATTCCTATTCGCCCATTTACCGTCTCGTATGATACTTGGTGGTTCTCCCTTCCGCACACTACCTTAGTCACTGACCTATGACTGGCAGGGTCCCCATTTTCCCTCTTACTCAGCGACCATAATCTTGATGACTCCTGCTTGACGCAGCTGTATATATACTAGTAGGATAGCAGGGAGAGCTCTCAGCTCGATCTGGTTAAATCTACATCAGATACCAGCGTCCTTTGCCCAACCACTCTGGAGAGTCCTAGCAGCTGGTTGCTGACTTAGGTATCCACGCTTAACTCTTAGGCCGAAGCCATACTTATCATAGTATGCCGGTAAGCTTCCTTGTCCCTCAAGGAACTTACATTCTTGCAAAGTAGCCTAGCGAGCGCAGGTAGTCTGCAACAACAACGAGACACCTGTATCCGGTTGTTACATATGCCATATCCGTTTTCTCTTTATTTTCACCCTCTGCGTACTTATGATGTCACTCAGGGCTTATCCCCTCGTGACCTTACCATACCCATGGCTCAACCCACGGCACTTCTTCTCTGACTTGACCCTGACCACGTGTTCCTACTTGTCCTGACTTGTTATGACTCATACCTGACTCGGACTGACTCATGCTCGGGCACTTTGACGAGTCATATCCTCCCCCACTTCCGATTGGCTAGATAGATATGACTCGCTCTGACTCAACCACGAGTCCACATGTATATATAGTGCAGATAGCTGGAGGTTGAACCCTCAGTTCGACCTGGTTCAATCTACAGCGTTCACCCGCTCTAGCAAGGACTTGTTGACACTCCCCTCTTGAGGACGCTTCAGACGTGCTTGAAGCCTCTCCTCTCGACAAACTCGACCTTGCCTCAGACGTGCTTGAGGGCAAGTGTCCGTGATCATCCTCATACTCTATCCCGTCCCCTTGCCCTATAGCCTATACCTTTGGGTTAGGGTTTGTGCTAGTGCAGGGTGTTACACTCCGAGTAACATAAGGTCGAACTGATCTTAATGCTCCACTTGTTCAAGTGCAGAGCCTCCCCACCCTTACACACTACCCTGGGGCCCCACGTTCTTAGGGCTCCCCGGTCACCACGGACTACCGAGTAGAGGTTGAACCCGTTGCATACGGGCTCCCCGCACTTGACGACCTTTTCTGGAACGACGACCTCCGCCTGTTTGAGGTCAAATCAAACAGTGCAGGACTCGACCAATACGACCCGGTCCTCGTTCGAAAAGCAACCAAAGACGACGCTCCCACCTGGAACTATCTTAACAATGAACTCAAGGCTTCCCAAAGCTTGACCAAGAAGTTCCTCGACAGCAGAAGACAAATCTCTGAACGTATCCAGGAGATCCATGAACAGAGGCCGGTGAAGGACACACCTGCCACCATCCAATGAGCAGCTTTGCAGAGCCAACCAACGACCCCGATTACCTCGAGAGTAACCTCTCCAGAACCCACCCAAATGACCGCAGGCCTGTCCCACCTGACCTCGCCTCTCGTAGAGAGCAATGACCTCACCACAACAGGTGATGAACCCGAACAAACCAATGAACCAGAGCTGATAGCTGAGGCATCCACTCTTGAATCCAAATCCGACTCAGACTCCAATTCCGATAATGAAATGATGACCATTGCTGAGCTCCAGGCTCAAATCAACCGCCTTTCAGGCTCGATGAAACTTGACGTTCCAAAACCGAAAGGTTTCCAGGGGAAGTCCGATGATGAAGGACCATTCATCCAACGGGTGGAGGCCTACTTCAATGCCACTTGGAATGGCCAAACCGATCCCCAATGAAAGATCAACTATGCCGTACTGCTCATCGACAGTGACAGCGACACAAACTACTGGAAAGACCTCCATTACCTGGAGGAAGATGCGGCACAGGCTCAGGGCCAGCACCAATTCGACACCTGGGAAGAATTCAAGGACACCTTCAGGAAGGCCTTCCCCGTTTATGCAGAAGGAGACAAGGTGCTCATGACCCTAACCGGGGTGCGCCAAGGGAGAACGCCAATGACGGCCTTCATCCCCAAGTTTAGAACTCTCGCCGCAAAGGCAAAGATCACCAATGACGCGGTCCTCACTGCACTCTTCAAATGAGCTGTATGCTCCGACCTCCTCGGCAAAATGCTTAACCTTGAAAACCCACCTAGCACCATGACTGGCTGGTACGACTTGGTCCTGCGACTCGACTCGCGCCAAGTCTACTCTGGAGGATACAGTGGAGGAGGAGAGCAATGTTCTTACCAGAACACTGGACGAGGAAGCGGCCAACTCAACGAGCCCATGGACATCGATGCCATGGCTCCTAAGGAATGCCAACGCCACCAAGAGCTGGGCCTCTGCTTCTATTGCCATAAGCAGGGCCACCTCTTCCGTCAGTGTCCTGAAAGGGACAAGAAGTGCAAGAAGAACCCCAAGCGCCGCCAGCCCAGCGGACCCACTTATGTCCGAGGTCTCTTCAAAGACCTACCCATAGAAGACAGAGCCGCGCTTCTTGAGCAGCTCTCTGAGGATTCTTGAAGGGGTCTGAGAACTCAACGCACTCAGACCAACGACCGTAAACACTCCACATCTCTCATGTAGTAACAGGAATCATGCAATCGAAAGCGCTTTACATTCCCCTTACTGTGAAAGGAGTGCACAAAGACGTCAACATCGAAGCCCTCATCGATAGCGGTGCGATGGCAACCTATATCCACCCATGCCTCGTAATCAAACTACGCCTTTCAACCACACCGCTGGCACGACCTATCCCCGTCTTCAATGTGGATGACACCCCTAACAAGAAAGGAACCATCACTCACTCTGTGGCCCTCCAATACCGATGGAAGGGAACGACCAAAGTCCTCAAAGCCTACGTTGCTGGGATAGGACGGCAGGACATCATCCTGGGCCATGAATGGCTCCAGAAGGAGAACCCCGTCATCGACTGGAAGAGCGGCCAGATGAAGTTTAATGATCATGAGTGCTGGATGCGCTTCGAGCAGAATGAGTCGCTCATACAACATGACCGACACCAGGAAATGATTAGGAGGGTAGTGGATGAACCCCCCTCCTTCGACGAATTCCTTTGTCAATGTGACGAGAAGGAATGGGCCCCATGCCCCAAGAAACCGATGCAGGAATCGATTAAGGAACCCCAGAAAATCCTGCGAACAACGATTGAGGAAGTACCCGATTCCGAATGGGACTTCTCTCCTGACCCACCCAACGAACCGACCTCTTCTATCCTTGATGAACCAATAGAAGAACTCCTGAACCATCCCCTGATGAACCCGCACGATGACCCTCCTGAGCAGGAGGAAGACTACAAGGCACAAATTCGGTCAATGGCGAATGACCTGGACCCAGACGAATTCCTGGCCTCCTACACCCCTGGTACCACCTATCTGGCAACACTTGAACACGATGAAACTCCCCTGACCCAGGAGTTTGAAGAGCACCCCCGATCCCTGCCGACCCAACACGTGATTAATCAGCTGATACGAACCAGCACTGGTGCCCTCGTACCCTCGGCATTCTTGATTGGACGAGTTACCACCGCCACGGAACTAGCATCATCCAAGAACAAGGAGGAACCTCCCAAGACATTGGAGGAGATGATCCCCCCTTACTTGCATGACTTCCTTCCGGTATTCGACAAAGGCACAGCATCGCGACTTCCTGGACACACCACATATGACCACGAGATTAACCTGAAGCCTGGGTTCTCAGAAATGAAGACCCAGGTGTATCCTCTCAATCCAGCTCAACGGAAGGAACTTGACAAGTTCATCCAAGAAAACGAGTCGAAGGGATACATCTGACCCTCAAAATCTCTGATTGCGAGCCCCTTCTTCTTTGTAGGAAAGAAGGATGGAACATGGAGACCTTGCCAGGACTACCATACGCTCAACGAGAACACGATCAAGGACCACTACCCACTCCCCCTCATCTCCGATCTGATGGAGAAGTTCAAAGGCACAAAGGTCTTTACTAAAATGGACCTGCGCGCTGGATACAACAATGTCAGGATCAAGGAAGGAGACGAGTGGAAAGCTGCCTTTGCTGTCCCCAGATCTGATCATGGTCCACCCTGACTCTACGAGCCCACGGTTATGTTCTTTGGCCTTTGCAACTCACCCTCCATGTTCCAGCGCATGATGAACACGATCTTTGTGGACATGCTAGAAGAAGGATGGCTTGTCATCTACATGGATGACATCCTGATCTTCTCCTCAGACAAAATCTCGCACCATGAACGAACCCGACGCTTACTTGAACAGCTAAAGGAACACAATCTCTACCTCAAACCTGAGAAGTGCTACTTTGACATCACTGAAGTAGAATTCCTTGGCATGATCATACATCCCGACACCATCGCTATGGACCCGGTCAAAGTCCAAGGCATTGCAGAATGGCCAGTACCCCAAACCGTCAAGCAGGTTCGCTCATTTGTAGGGTTCACCAACTTCTACCGGCACTTTGTCCACCATTTCTCTGAATGAGCATGCCCATTGGTAGATCTGACCAAAAAGGACGTTGACGCGACCGAAAAGTACACAAAAGCCGCACAAAAACCCAACTGTGAGGTTGAGCAGTGGTATGCGAGGCCTCTGCGCCTATGAGATGTACGGGGGACTGTACAGTGGTCTAGGTAAGAAGGAGGAGGACGGACAAGGCTCCGAACGACGTGAGAGAGCTTCGAAGATGTCAAAGACTGTTCGACGATGAGGGCTAAGCCT
>KV429109.1:0-50628 GCA_001632345.1 Daedalea quercina L-15889
CCCCTTGCCCTATAGCCTATACCTTTGGGTTAGGGTTTGTGCTAGTGCAGGGTGTTACGCTCCGCGTAACAGCAGGCTAGTAGGTGTTGCAGCGGGTCGCACCCCTGAGTCTGTGCCATCCGGACGGCTTGGACTGTGACGGCGTCCTATACGGTACTTTCGTCATCGCTAATAGGACGCCGCATATATGATTTGCGCCCTCTAGTCATGTCTGTATTTCATGTCCAGTGGGTGATTTCATTTCAGTCAAGGACTCGGAAGAGTCTCACGTCACATAGCTCTCGTTTGGCTACTGCAGACCGGTTATGTATCAAGTTCATAGAATGGTATAGCTCTTGAGCGTATACATCGTATTGTACAGCATCAAAGCTCGGGGAGCATTACAGTGCTTCAGCAGATATACTTCATGATACAGAGATAAGGGACGATTGCAGAGCACAGCTGCAGCATTAGGAAGTAACTACTATGGGAGTTCAAAACAGTAGCAGAATTAGGGAAGCCTGAAAGTGATTACTGAGCAGCTGTTAGGAAAAGTCATATATGTCGTCGGCATGTCATCTGATGACTATACTGAGACATAGTATGATCTGGAGCTACATAAGTGCTGCGGGCTACGCACGACCGAACCGTCCACTCACTGTGCTACTATTAGGAGCTCTGGGAAGCAGTGTGGGGTCTCCGCGTGCTTTGTCGTGTGCAGGTCTCGGCCACAATGCCACACGGAAACTACAAAACATTTTTGTGGCCAGGCTTGTGTTTGCCAGTGATTGACAGAATGCTGGTCTAACGCAAACACTTCGTACTTTTGTGTCTTTGATAAATGCTCTGTATTTGCAACCTGCTCCTGACGTGCTTCCGCTGATCGCCGAGGTGGCTCCTATTTGTAGGACTTTAATTTCTTCCGTATCATCCAAAACAATATATGGCACCGACCTCCACGGAGATAGGTTCCGCATGCAGTTGATCGTCATGATTTGTGGATAATCGCGAATCTACAGCAGTGGACTGAATGTTAACATCTAGACTGACTGTACGCCGGGCCAGGGTCGGCGTGTCCCTTTCACCCATGCGGGTGTTGACGGGTAACGACATTGCGCGCTGAAGTCCGTGTATGCGGTGGAGGTTCAACACTGCATAGCATCTGTGTAGTGCATCGAGGGGACCTCATTGAAGCGCCTACTCACCCGCAGGCAAGTCTTGGTGCTGAATATCGGGGTGGAACTCGGAATGCAGCGGCGAATTGCTGCCGATCAATACACTGTCTATGGCTACAGATGTTGGCTTGACGCCTACGAAGCTGGCATTCGTCATCTCGGGAGTCTGCTTTAAATTCGGTAAACCTTGTATAATCCGGCGAACGTGATCGGTAAGGCGGAGGACGGAGCGATGGATACAGAGGGATGTCACCGATGCAAAGGACGACAACCACATGAAGAAATCGACGTGGGGCCGGAGTTGCGTCCAATCCGCCCCTTCGAGAATGACTGTCGTCAATTCTGGGAGGAATGCGCCGGGAAGGCAGAATGATAGAGTGTGGGCGAATGGCTTTTCCGGGTCTTCGATAACGCGAAGCAGCTGGACCTTTGCATACAGGCCCCTCGAGCGTCGAGAGGCCAGAATGCTTCCGACAAGGTTCATTTGGCCTTTGCTACGGATAGTCAACGAGGTCCGCCGCTTAAGATGATGCGAACTGCGGGGAGTCCAGCTGTGACAGACGAGAGCGCAAGCCCAGAGAGTCGGAGGATCGTACTGATTCCAATCAATGATGTCCCAAACAACGTCAATGGGCAAAATGCATTGCATTCCTGAGCAACTACCGATGACATTAATGTGCAGCTCCATAGACTCGTTGTAGGGCGACTCACTGGCCTAGGCAAACACAATAACACCCTTCGCTCGCTAGTAACGCGAAAAGAACGAGGAGCATAGGCAGAAGCATCTGTCGCAGTCATGTCCAATGTCCAGTGCTCATAGTCGTATATATATGGATTTCTCGAAGGGTGGTGTGATGGCTGGTAGTCCAACAGACAGTACCTGTGGCCGTGGGACTCGGTTTGACCTCTAATTCGACAGTGTTCACCGGGATATCTGGAGATTGCCGGGTACAGATATATTTCCCTGGACCTCAGCAACTGGAGTGTCGGTGACTCGAGAGCATGGCACAGGAGTAAACTCACCCTCCTGAGCCTTGTCAGCGTCACACGGGTATAGTTTATCTAATGAGGAAGGTAACGTCACGTCTGAATGAAACATACTTGCGAGCCAGCCCACCACATGTATGGGCTCCTAAGGGCTCCTATGATCGACCATGTACCCACCGCGGCTACGTTGGATGGTGGTCTGCGGATGATACGGAGGTGGATGGTCCACCGAGTAATGAGTCGATAATTGATGGCGTAAGATCTTCCTAAAACTAGCGTTGAGTTGTAGATACCTGCCACATGCTCGATATACTCAGTGGGCACCGTTGCAAGCCGGCACACTGATGATTTGACAGGATACCTACTGTCCTGTAGTAGACGGGTCACCCAGGATTTACGCCGACCTGCAGATCCAGGTCCTGAACCGAGTCCCCAGTACTGTAGGCGGTTGGCGAGTACATTGAATATCCTGAGTCCGCGACCTCACCTGTAGATCACAGAACTCCACAGTCATGACACTGAGCACCAGCGATGTTGATGAGCTGTCGAAGCGTGTTGACAGCACTTGGAAGAATGGGATGAGGGTGGACGACGAATCATGCATATCCTCACGAGGCTGCGAGTGCAGATTACCACTGGTGTCCGAGACGGTGGCAGCGTGTGACTACGGTGTGAGGAGTCCCTGGTGTTAAGCCCACGCAGAAAAATGACACAAATTGTTGGAAAAAGTGAGAAGGAAGACGGGGGGAGAGAACAATGGGGGGAATTTACGCTGAGTGAGCGTAGACGGGCGCCAAGAGGAATGCGCGAGGGCGGCAGCAGTGGTTGGCCGAGGCGGCGTGCGCCATCTGTCTCTTCTGTTCGTCGTACTGCTTTGCCTGGTCGGCGTCCGTCGCGTATCCGGTCTCGCTCTGTTCGACGAGTGAACCGCCTGTACTTGATCCTCTCCATCGCCCGCCCAGCGCGCTCAGAACGCGTCCCTCCTTTGCTTGATTCTACTTCTTTCCGTATTCCTCTTATCCTTTCCACCTTCTCTTTGACGCAACTAATCCCGCCCCTGCCCCCCGCCGGCCTACCATCCCACGTCTGCGCCTTCGATCGACAGGCCATCCGCACGCCCCGTATCCTCTCACTCCGCCTACAGGGCAAGATCGAGTTTGAATAGGTCGGCATGTCTGCGTCAGCGTCGTCCTCGTCGCCTACACCCGCTGCGGGGCCCAGCACGTTGGGTGCACGGCCGAACGGCGAGATTGGCAACGAACAGAACAGGTGAGCGCGGTGTGTGCGGTGCTGGCACGCTCTGCGTCTATGACTGGGATGGCCGTCTCACGGTTCGTCCTCTTGCAGCGTGGTGATCAAGGTCGGCATGCTGGGGGACTCGCAGATCGGGAAGACGAGTCTGATGGTGAAGTACGTCGAGGGGCATTTCGACGAGGACTACATCCAGACATTAGGTGCGTCGTTACCTCATATACGCGCGTCACCCCGGACGACGAGCGGTGCTATGCTACATGTCAGGCGTGAACTTTATGGAAAAGACGATTACCGTCCGGCGAACGTCGATCACATTCTCGCTCTGGGATCTCGGTGGGCAGCGCGAGTTCGTCAACATGCTTCCGCTCGTCTGCAACGACGCAGTCGCGATCCTATTCATGTTCGACCTGTCGCGAAAATCGACACTGAACTCAGTCAAGGAGTGGTATCGACAAGCGCGGGGATTCAACAAGGTGTGTGCTGGCTAGCCGTCGGGTAGGGTTATATGCGTGCCCTAATATTTCCTGTACCATAACTCCCGGGACACCAGACAGCAATACCCTTCCTCATCGGCACGAAATTTGATACTTTTTCCGCCTTTCCAAGAGACGAGCAAGAGGAGATAACAAAGCAGGTGCGTGCCCATTCCCCTTGCGCCATTTCCACGCACTCACTTCCCACTCATACATCTATGCGCTCCTCGCATCGCGCACGGACGGCCCGCCAGGCAAAGCGCTTCGCGAAAGCAATGCACGCGTCGCTCATCTTCTGCTCGACGTCCGCGTCGATCAACGTGCAGAAGATCTTCAAGATCGTGCTCGCCAAGGCGTTCGACCTCAAGTGTGTTATCCCCGAGATCGACGGCGTCGGCGAGCCGGTACTCATGTACGTCGACGTATGACGGGCGGGCCGGGGGCGGACAGGCAGTGCTGGGGTGGGGCGGGATCGGCGGGGTGTAAGGAAGTCGGAGGTCGCGCGGTGGGCGGGGCGCAGGCGGTGGGTCGGTGTACCGTGGCGGAAAGGTGTGGCGCCTGCTCTTCTGCCGATGAATCCATTGTTGAAGTCCACCGGACGTTGTCATAATCGACCGACCACCTCTCCCCTCCAGGCGCCGGAACACCGCCCACCAGGGAGGATCACCCAGGTCCTCAGAACGACCCGACCCACCAGGAATCGCGCGTCCACTGGAGAAGAAGCCCTCAGTAAGCGCTCGCCCACCGTCCCACACCCCACGCGGCCCACCAAAATCGCCAGGTCCACCTGCTTGTCCCTGCCTCTCCCCGTTTCCCCCGCCTTTTCGCATTAACGCGCTATCTTATCCACTACATAACCACCATATACACCTCACCAATACCCTCACGGTTGCATGTCCCATCCCCACCCGTCTTCCCGCCTTGTATTACGGACACTCCATCCCCGCCTCTCTGCTCCCCACCTCCCCGCCTTCCCCCTTTCCTTCGCCCGTCTTCCGTCGTCCCACCCGCTTCCGTAATCCTCGCCCTTTATCTCGCCAGGTGGAGCACCCCAACCCGAAACCCGAAATTGCCTGTCGTATCTTTGCTGTTGTCGATTTTGCTGCACATCCATCCATCCATCCCCCCGCGTACGCTTAGTATATCACTCTATGTCCTGTCGGTAGCCACTCTCACGGTCCCCCTCGCTCGTCCCTCGTCACCCCTGCATACCTATATATAATGCAATTCCTGTCGTTGCCTATGCTAGAACCCCTCGTTATGTCGTTCCTTCGGCGCCCAGCCCTCTCTATTTGAGCGCTTCTTGCCGCAACGGCGATTAAAGTGGTGCGTCCTCCTCGAAGATCGAGACCAACACTGAGTGTGCAAGCGAACGCAGAGTTAGCCGTTCATCTAAAAAACACTAGTGGAGTGTATAGTACACGAGCCGTGTGGTAGACAGCACATTGCGATCGTCAACAAACTAGACAAACAGAAAGCAGGATCACGACGAGTTAATAAGGGGGAGGGAATCGAATTAACGCGAATACAAGCAGGGAGAAAAGGAGGGAAGGTGCGTGCGCGGGAGAGAATAGAAATAATCCATGAGCGGAACGGGACGACCGCAGACACATAAAGAGCAGCCCCGCACGTCGAAGGTATCAGTCTCATCATCTGCACACACACCGCACGCGCGCGTAAGCCCAGGGTCCAAGAAGCGATAAATTACACGCCGACGCACCGCGATCCATGAAACAACAACACAACCATTAAGTACACAGCGAACCAGGGGGAGGGGGCCCTGCGCGCATCACCGCTTGCGCTTGTGGCCCTCGCCGAGCGTCCCGCCGCCGAGCATGACCTCGCTCGAGCCCTCGCCACTGCCGCTGCCGCTGCCCTCGCCCTCGCCCTCGGCGCCGTCGTCAGAGCCCTCAGACAGCTCCATCGCCATGCCGGCGGGGCCCGGCACCGGCACGGGCGACACGCTCCCGTCGCGGTCGCGCGGGTCGTTGACCGCCGTCCACGCGCGCGCGACCATCAGGGGCGAGCCCTCCGGGAGCGGCGGCAGCAGTACGCCGTCGCCGTCGGCCATCTCGATGTCCGCGTCTGCGGCCGCGCCCGCGACGTAGTGCTGCGCCGCGCGCCCGCGGATGGGGCGCGGCTCCTCCACCTCCGTCTCCGCGCCGGGGTCCCGGTCCCGGTCGCGCTCGCGTGAGCGGGAGTGGGAGTGGTGGCTGTCGCCCGTGGCGGGCCTCTCGGTGGCGCCCGCGACGGCTGAGACGGCCGCGACGACGATGGACGCGTCGGCGTCGGCGTCGTCGTCCGCTGCGAATACGCTGCCCTCGATCTCGACCTCGACGTCCTCCTCGAGGTTCGCGAACGTGCGGCAGAGCGGGCACGAGAACGCGGGGTGGTGCGTTTCGAGGAGCGGGCGGATGCACTTGTAGTGGAACGCGTGCGAGCAGGGCGCGATGAAGAGCGCCTGGTGGATCGTGACCGCGAACAGGCAGATGCAGCAGTCCGGGAGCGACGACTTGGGCAGCGTCTTCTTCGATATCGCGGTGTTCGGTATCGAGATTGCCTTCAGTTGCTTGAGGGCGTTCGCGCTGCGGACGGGTGGTCAGCTGTGTTCCGGTGCGCATGCAGTCTGAGATCGCGCGGCTGCACTTCGATCGTGAACGTGCACCACACCCTAGGACCAAAGTTCCATTCATCGCGGATATGGGTGGGACACTCGGTGCTTCCTTACACGGCACGCGACACAACGTCGGTTCTCGACGTTCCCACAGACGAGGACCGTCGAAATCGCAACGCGGCGCAGTCTAGACTGCCCAGTCAGGGAGGGGACACTCACTTGAACGGATTGGCGTGCGCCTGCCATTCGCGGCCCATCTCAATCTTGATCTTCACGCACTTGTAGATGTCCTCGTTCCCGCCCTGGTAGTCGACCCCGAGCTGGAGGATGTCGCCATCGCGCAGCTCTGCGGGGCGGCTCTCCGTGTTCGCGAGAGAGAGGCGGACGTGGTTGAGGAATGTGCCCGAGCTGCTCTTGGTGTCCTTGATGAAGAAGCGGCCGCCCGCCTCCGCCCAGATCTCGGCGTGCGCGCGCGAGACGACCTTGGACTTGAACGCGAGCTTGTTCGACCCGAGGGCGTTCGCCGCGGCGAGTCCCAATCCCGAGCGGTCGGTGAACCGCCCGATGCGCAATGGCGGGTCGCCCTCGCGCACGTCTCTGCAGATGGGCTCGAAGCGCAAAGATGATCTGGAAGCGAGATGGGGGACGAGGCGGATGCGATGCGTCAGCGGGTTTATGACATTGTTTGATGTGGCCGGACGACCAGCCAGGACAGGGACCTGGGGTGTTGCAGTTGAGGCGAGGGCGCCTGCAGAGCGTCGGCGGCGGAGCATCTGGGTCAGACCTGCCTGAGAGGCGGATGGCTGGAGGGCAGGAACGTTCCTACGGCGGGGGGCGTCAGAGGGTGAGACGGCTGGGGGCGGTGAGTCCCTGCTGGCGTCGGCGGGGGGCGAGGGGTGCGACTGCGATGCGCCGCGGGGACGTGGGCGGAGGAAAGAGCCGAGGATCGACTGGCGGGCTGCGATTGACTCGCTGCCGATGGAGAGGGGGTCCATGTGCGGAGGGCGTGTTCGTCGTCGTCGACGAGGAGGTCAAACGGCGAGGCGCCCGTTAGCCACTTGTGGCGTGTGCTGTATTTGTCTTGCTGAAGATGAGTCTGGAGCGAGTGTTCCCACCCGTTCAGAGTTCGTATGTACGGCGCAGCGATAGAGCTCAGTGCGGCGAGGCAGAGGCAGAGGCAGAAGAAGAGGAGGAGGAGGCAGAGGGCAAGACGAAGAGGATCAGAAGAGGAGGAGGCCAAAACGAAAGCCGCCGACGCCGTCTTCAGACTGGCAGAGCTCAGCCTGGCTATCTTCCATATCAGGCATCTGCTGTCGACTGTCAGGCACGCGCCTCGACCTCCGCCCGCCGGCAAGCCAGAACGGCCCCGCCCGCCCTCCGTGTGGCTGCCTGTGGCTGCCAGATGTTGTCCCTCCCCTTGATCAGACGCGGTCCCGCCCTCTGCGCTGTGCATTCGCTGCCTGGCAAAATATGAAGCACTGGGTCCATCTAACTAGGAGCCTGAGACGTGACTCGGCGCCCTACGCATGGATCCATCATCGGGTCAATTCACTCATGCTGACAGGTGACGGATTGGACACAAGGAGGGCAATGGGTCACAGGTGTCGGTGAGTACTCGCAGCATGTCGCACGATCGTGTCTCGCTCAGCGCAGCCCACAGCTAGAAGAAATGCCTTCACCAGTGCCATGAATGACTGTTCGCCAACCCACCCTTGTGCAAGCACCCACTTCTGGAGGTCGAACACGTTCTTCGCGAGTCCTCTGCACACGCCGCACAGATCACGACTATTCAGCTGAGAGATGATGTGTCACTGGCTTCACCTCGGAAAAGTGTGAGGACCAGTGAGCTCCCGTACTAGTAGTGAAAGGATCAAACAGACGGTACGCCCATATGTACACTCCAGCTTTCTTACACTTTCGTGATACAGGGCTGCCGTCGCCCTTGGTAAGAGTCGCGTTGATAGCTCGACGAACCGACGAGGTACTGCGACACGCTCCACGACAAAGCGTGACACGTCGCAAGTGGCTCATGAAACCGAAGGCATGCATCAGGCGCAGGTATGCTATACACATCCATTTACGGACTATATGCGCATACACTTGTACGCTTTTGCGGCACCGCTCCGGATTTAATCATGCGCTCGACTTCCGTGGCCCAAAGTCAATCAACGTGTGCAGTCTGCTTACCGACGATGATCCACCACATATCAAGCCGTGAACAATGCGGTATCTAGGCTGGATTACCAGACTCTGTTTTCGGTGACCAGAGCAACTCTAGGGAAGATGGTCAGTGTTGTCGTCTGCAGCGATGCGTGGCAGGATGTGCAGTATGCAACGCGGCCGGCCTCAAAATGGATCATATGCGCGCATGCGTTTCCTCGCCTGTAGCACCTTGTATGAACCGAAACACGCCCTTTGAGCTGAAACTCTCCGTTGCGACGTGTGCTGTCTCTCGAGGGTTGGGCAGTCGCCCCGCGTCACAAATATCAGCTGGCGACTCAGGAGGAAGCAAAGTGCACGGCATGGGCTAAGTCGACTCTGTGTGCAATATATCGGTGCTCGGACCCAAATAAACACTACAAGTTCTGCGTGCAAGCGATGTTGCGTGGCGCGCCTGCGATGCTGATCACGTGGCCGCGTCGATCCAACAGCAACTCGCCGGGAAAAGACTTCGGCTAGTACTGAACTCCAACCGACCAGTGAAGCTTTGAAGCGTGCAGCCCTGGGGCAGTTCCCTGAAGGCGTGCTACTCAGAAGAGACCTATGCTTCGTGTGTGTCGCCCCAGGTTGCGGGATCTGCGAGTCGGATCTCTGCTACCGTGGAGCGGAGTTCTCAGTTCTCGGCAGGGAGACGGTGCGTAAGGCCACTCAGTCCTTCCTACGAAAACCGGGTGACTGGATCTTTGGTAAATTCCTTACCGTGGTATAACAGCTACAGAAATACGCCTCGAAAAATGTCAGCTTCCGTAAGCTTGGCGTACGACACTGGGGAAGAAGTGCAAGTTCGGGGTTGTCACTCCGATTTATCGGTCAGTTTCCAACGTTGCTTGTGTTTGCAGTAGAGTAGAAGTACGATGAAAATGTGTATATCATTAAGGACTTTTTTGCAGGTCTCACAAGCCGGCCTCCGCCATTTCCGCCTTGCATTCTCCGCGGCTGGTGGTGCCGACTCCTGCCACAGAACAATAGTACACTGGCTCAATTTGGCCGCCAGGCGGAGAATGTATCACACTCCGTCATGTGTTATTGGCGATCCATGTTGGTGGGTTCATTGTCGTGCTGTATGACCGCCGATGGTGGAGGCAGGCTGAGAGCTCGAGCTAGTGTCAGTGGTTCCTTTGTGCGGCGCACTTCGTGTGCCAGGGCCACTAGTAGGACTCGGATGGTGGAGATCTGCCGGACTGCAGGCTCTTTGGCATAGACCGATCCTTCTACTATTAAGTTACTGCGACAAGTAGTACTGGGATCTGTGCGCTGAACCTTTTGCCGCTGCGTGTCTCTAAAGGCTGGAGGCCTCCACCTTGCCTGGCATTCTTGAGATTCATTGCGATTCATTGCTTCACTTGAAGTCCACAGCACGGTGACTCGGATGTGGACCGGGACCGCTTGTACGTATACGTGACTATCGCATGGCCATCGAGCTGACCGCATGTGATGAGTCGGTAGGCTAGCATGGAAATCTCCGCAGCAACGTCATGACACACGATACCAGCACATGTACAGTACCGCTGTGGCCTACAATGCGTCGACCTTCAATCTTATCCAATGGTGTCCTTTTACACTATTCTGCGACCCTATTCAACTCCTGCTTAGATACCAAGTAACTGACTGCTCTCTAATGGCACACTCGGAGTAGCGTTACTTCGGTCGCATCTAGACCGACATATGAATGAATGCAGTCATTGGCGGTGTCATGGTGTCCCACACGCCTCGTCAAGATATCAATCCGCTTTGGATGCCTAGTACCAGGGGTACCTTGGAGGATCTGGCCGAGTCTCGATTGAGAATGGTGCGCGGACGTACGGGATTTGATCAGCATGGTAGCACAGGCGGGCGGGTGGGCGGCGAGAGCGAACAGCAGTGTTGTGGTTCACTCAGCCCACAAGTTCGCCTCGTCGTGGTTTGGTGGAAGGACACTGTCTGATATATAACTGGGCACGGCTGTCACTGCTCGTTGCCCATGCCAGTGTGGTAGCAGGGATGCACCACTGACAGCAATCTCAAAGCAAGTCCGTCGATCCTAGATGATTCTATGTATAGGCCTCTAGGCGAGTATAGGGACACTCTGTATACCATGGAGAACTGCATGACGAGCCAAGGGGCGTACAGTGCTTCCTGCAGAGATCCACGACATGATCATAGATTTCCTTTGGACAGAGCCGTCAACGCTGCTGAGCTGCGCATTGACATGCAAGGCATTCCTCCCCGCAAGCCAATATCACCTTCAGCGGCAAACCGCCTTGACAATCCGCAACGAGCTCATGCTCAAGTACGTAGCGCACGTGCTGAGCTCGACCCGGCGGAGCTCGCGGCGACTCTTCGAGCTGGTCGAGACACTCCGGATAGTCGAGGACCCCGCGCGGCCGTTTGTCCGCACCGTCCCCTTCCGCCTGCGCGCAGACGCCCTGCCGAACCTGACAAGAATCGTGATGGAGAATATAGACTGGACGTCTCGCACACAGGAGCCGCACCCCCAGTTCATCGAGCGCTGGTCTTTTTTCCACCCAAGTATGACCAGAGCTGTCGAGTTCGTATTTCGGTTCCGGCGTGAGAGTGCTCTGCGGGACATTGTTAGTGCCTTCAAGAGACGTCGATCATTTCCCGTCTCAGCACATGTGGAGCCCCTCGATCTCAAAAACTCGTAGCTCGGGCTATGACAAGTACACGTCGGCTTGGGTGTACTACTGGTACATGAGGGTCGAGATAATACAATTACAAGCTTCCAAATCGTATAGCCTCCTTCGAGCCAAGCGTCCGTCAAGGGCTCGGTGCCAAAACGTAAACCCAGGCATTCCAGTTATCGTAAAGAGGAAGCCTGACCATGTGAGGGCCTGTCCGCACTGGAGGCTCACGCATTTCCCTTGAATTCGAAGCTAACGGGGACGCCTGCTCGATATTCAAATCGATGTAGCATGTTGACACAAAGACCTTCAGGAAGCCGAGGCTGATATGTGAATGAGCGTTTAGCCCAGAAAATGACATAGGCCGAGTGCCAGACCCATCGTAGCCAACGGGTAGGCGTCCTCCCACTGGAAGCGGTGGGTCGCATGTACGCCATTCGGGCGCATACAGTGTCTGTGCATCATGTAGATTAGCGATGTTGAATGAAGCAGTATGTCTTGCCGCAAACACGTACCTTGATCTCGTAAGTGCCAGGATCGAAGTAGAACACGTATGGGAAGAGTGGGACCTTCGAGTTGTTCACCAGTGTGAAGCCGTATTGATTGTCGAGCTCCGTGATCTGCGCATGGTGTACATGGTGGCTCGGAGTTGCGAGGAGGCTTGAGTTCGCTCGCAACTCAATTCCCGTTTGCCCTTCAGCATCATCAGAGTCAAAGTCTGTATCACTGGAGCAAGAGTGCCCCAGCAGTGCTTCCACGCCACGAAGGAGAATGTCCGAGTCACGTCCGGGTAGGCGGCGGAAACAACCTGATGGCTCGAGTAAGTTGGAGACGGTGCCGGCGATCTCCTCCACGGCGTGCAGCTCAACGGATACTCTGATCTCCTTGTCGATCATTGTATCAGAATTGAATCGGTAAAGATGGGAGTTGAAGCGGGCAACAGCGTCCAAAAGGTCCGATATACCCGTCCCTGGGGCTGGCTCGACGGCGGCCAAGACACAACTGACGCCCCCAAAACGCTTTACGAGTGGATCGAACCTCTCGATGTGCAAGCCACTACTTGATCCCGGAACATCATTCAGAACCAGGTCTGCGCGAATTCGTGGATCGTGGGTCACTTGATACAGGAATCCTGCGGAGGACAATCTAGGAGGACAAGGGCGGCGTGCGAGTTGGCATGTGTCCGGGACGTACACGCTTGTGACAAGGGCGTCTGCGCAACGCCAGTCGGTGACAACTACAGTTCTCTGGTTTAAGTCGTCGGGCAGTTCGTGGTGGCATTCTACCACGCAAGTCGTCGGGCCGACAGAGGTTGCAATAAGAATCGCCTCCATCGTTTGGGCTCCCGTGCGTCCAGCATCGCGAGGCACGCCGAAACGCGTACCGACTGTAACTCCTTGAACTGTGCCGGCTTGTACGTGCCAAGTGCGTCCCACCTTGACTAGGAGGAATGCATCGGGCGAGTCCGGCAACAGGCGCATGCTGAAGAGCATGCGATTCTTGTGGGTGCCCTCGCACTGCGGATGTTGGTCGAAATCAATGAGGGAGGAAAGGTCTGAAAATGAACGACCTTTGTGTCGCGGAAGCTCATTCATGAGCCGTGAATAGCTGAGTGCTTCGAGTCCCTTCTTTCCAATGGAACGCAACATGCTCAAGAGATTGGCGGTAAACACCCCGCGAACAACACCTTTCGAGTATCCGTCCCCGCAGCGCTCTTCCCTTGCTTTCTCCGTCGATCGACAAGCAGCCAATGTGACGTGCGATGCCATGGCTTTGTATGCGATCCCTCGTGGCTGCTCGAAGCTCACCATCCTCTCCGGCGGTGCGTGATTAGGAATAGTGCACTCCAGTGTCGAAGGAATTCTTCGTACGCCTTCTTCGAATTCGATGGTAATCTCTCTGTCCATCCCCCCAGAGTGGCAACAATCGAGAATGGCAGTCTAGTCATGGTCGTCAGGGACCTTGCAAAGGAGAGAAACAGACAACACTCACAATGTTGTCACCTTTGAGGGACGCCAATGTCCGCATGAGGTTGTAAAGAGTGTAATCGTGTATCCCGTATGCAACATCGCCATGTCTGTGGAAGTCGTATGGGCAGAGGAGCTCCACTTGATTGCGCTCAGCCGCCCAATCTGCGGGCGCTTGTGCAAATGTACCGTGCCCGGCGAAGAAGAATATAAGAGCATCGCCCTTCTGGATGTGTGGGTTATTCCAGAAATGGTCCTTGAACATGCTGATAATTGCAGCGCAAGTGGCAGCTTCATCGCAAAGGGTCTGTATCCTCTGCTTCGGCACCGCAAGGTCGTGCTCTAGAAACGATATGAAGTCCAAAGCATCGTTGACACATCCCGACAGCCCTGGTACCTGCGGGGAGAGATATTTGTCGACTCCAACGACGAGCGCGAATATACGGGGACTGTCATCCGTGTCCCTAATGTCACAGTCGAGACTGCGTTGCTCGAGGCCGTCGCCATTACTGCCTTGAGGACCATCACACGCAGTCGGCGTTTCACCGTAAGGCAGCCTAGTACAGTAATTCTGACTTTCAGCAAGTAGTGACAGCAGAGTCAAAAATGGCTTACTCCTTGATCGATTGGTATCCACTGTCTGGCGTACCAAGCACGGATGTCTGATTGCTGTGGCTACTACTGGGGTAACAGGCTAGTTAACATGAAAGCACCGAAGCACAAATAGCTGCCTACAGTTTAGGGCCCTCGTCGTCAGAGAGACCCGTGACTGATTGCATGACTTCCGAAAGGGCATCATTCCTACTACGTGCTCCCGTCAGCATTGATTGCGGTGGGACTAGTCAGACGGCCCTCACGACATGCATTCTCTCGTTAAGAACAGGTCCTCCGCGCCCCCGGCGGGACCTGACTCGAGAATTTCATTGACCTTGGAGGCAAGGATATGGACACTACGTGCGCTGTTCAGCGAGGACTCAGCGGTACCTGGAAGGAGACCTCACGAATCATCCACTGGCAGATGAGGGAATTGCATGAGGACAAGGCTACAGAGCTGCTCGGCCGTCAATGAGGATAGAGGAAGTGAATATGATCGTCGTTGCTACATGGAGCAAGGGCGTAGTATATATATTTACTAACTGGGTTCTGGGTTGACATTGTTCACCAGCGAGTATCTCCATGCTGACAGCGGTGCTTTCCGCATCCCGACGAAGCCTAGAATGCCACACTTCTCAGAATCTTGCGGATAGGATACACTCAGACAGATGGAGACACACTGACAGATGTATATTGCACGCACCCGCTGTATCAGTGAGAATCGGAGTCTCTGGATGGGCAGGCGCCAGAGATTGCGAATGCGGCTGATCAAATGGAACATGACGGTGACTTGAAACGTATGGCAGAGGATGTCCAACGCGCTGCAATTGAATCTCGACCAACGAGCCGCCATGTCGCAGATTGTCAACACGAACTCTCGTAGCACGCCTCGATGACAGAATGAGTTCGCTGTCAAGTCATGACAGTTCCTGGCCCAAAGGATTAGATACTAGTACCCGAATCTCTGGAGGTAGCTCAGCTACCTTCTCCGAGTCACCGGCAACCGCTGGACCTCGGTGCCATTGCGAGCCTTTGAAATACGTCAGTTCCGCGTTCGCGTTGAATGTTCCAGACCTCTTACCTGAGCTCCGGGACCCTAAGGAGAAGAGCACCCTGCGCGTCGTTGTCTGTAAGCTGTGCGAGAAGTGATTCCATACATGCAGCAAAGTACGTTACCTAACGGATTGAACCTACCATTTATGGCGTCAGAAGGAAGGTTGCGACTCTTCTAGGTTTGCTGGTTTAATGCTAGAAGTCTCCCGAACTCGAACGGGGTTGCTCTTCTGACCTATGGTAGACATCAGAGACACAGAGCGTCGAGTGAACTGTCGTGCGGTTTCTCCGGACGTCAGAATCCTAAAGAATTAGTCCAGCCAGGATCAGGCGATAAGACGGAACTCACTTGGAAGACTGCTATATCTGTGACGCTCTCCGTGACGGTTACGTGCTGACATACTTCCTGACCTGTATTACATCGCCGTCGACTCCGCGATCGAAATTCAATGATCATGCACACGTTGCTCAGATGACAAAACAAACGATTTCTCGTGCACTGACGCGCTCTGAATCATGAGTCAGAGTCACTGCACTGGGACTCGGTCAGCGGCGCCTGCGTCTGGAATGCGGAGATAGAACATACTAACCTACGACTTACCTTGCTGCCAGTGACCGCTGCTGAGTCTAGCTCGGGCAGCCTGCGACTAGTCAGAAATTCGTGCTTGTGCGACGAATGTCGTGTCAACCGGTTCAATGTGATGCGTTCAGAGCCTCAGCCTGATGGCAGCAGGGCGGATGTCTTGAAGAGGCATCGCGATGACTCGAAGCTCACTGCCACGGAGTCAAGATGATGATGAGACCACAGAATCATAATTTGCGCTTCAGCAGTGTGGATCATGCCGACATTTTGTTAAGTTTCGAGTACATATCCAGCCGCCACTCACCGTGGGCAAAGTAAATTTGGCGACCACCGAACATGTATATATATGACTGGTTATGGAATATTTCCGCACGGGATGTATGCAGTGCACTTATCAATTTAGATTCACATTCTACATATAGAGCATAGCTCACATTCTCTGATCATGTAACCGGATTT
Organism: Daedalea quercina L-15889; assembly: GCA_001632345.1. Classification (NCBI taxonomy): domain Eukaryota; kingdom Fungi; phylum Basidiomycota; class Agaricomycetes; order Polyporales; family Fomitopsidaceae; genus Fomitopsis; species Fomitopsis quercina. The sequence continues at coordinate 15,980 of KV429109.1, forward strand.
TAGGCTGCATGGTACAACCGCCTCAATAGCGCTTCGTAATGTCGGGTAATGTACACAACCATCAATATTGAAGCATTTGCGCGTGAATGGTACATGATCATTGCTATTCGTTACAACTAGATTGTACACTCGAGGACAAGGGAAGCAAGCTGATGACGCAACCGCCAGACTCTACAACCGCAGATGACTCAGAAGCGTGATCTATGCAGAGGCAAACTGAAAACGGATAGCCTCAGACGCGGGAGCGACTTTGAGCGGCGGGACGCCCGGGGCCTCGCCGATGCCAGTCGCAATGCGGTCGGACAACGTCTGGTCGACAGTGGCGAAATACGAAACTGTCGTATTGTAGCCAGTCAGTCACTTGATAATGAGAACAGGCGAATACCACGCACGGGTTCGCTTTCTGACCTCCTTGCTCTTCGCGGCCTTGAGGTGGACGACGACATTGTGGACGAGGTGATCCCGGTCGGTGTCGTTGAACACCTTGAGCCAGAGCGCGCGGGGCTGCTCGAAGTCGACTACGGAGGACGCGGGGCGCGTGAGCGGAGGTTCCGCGCGATAGGATGGGAATCTACTCACGCTCCGTCACGAAGCTCAGGTCTGTGTTAGCGTGGCCGAGCCAGATCTCGTGCTTGACGTGCTCGTACGGCTTGGGCTTGTACCTGCAGACCCGCCGCTATCAGCCGCCCTGGTCAGATGCGCAGACAGGTGACACTCACTTGAGCGGTACCAGACTGCTCTGGTAGTTCGGGCGAGCACCCTGGCTGATGAAGGTCATCGCGCCATCACGCTGGAAGTTCGCGATAGGGGCGACGGGCGCATTGACCGGTAGCTGGTTGTAGTTCGTACCGAGACGGTGTCTGGCAGTGGGAACGCGCAGGGAGTCAGCGTCCACACTGACAGACAGAATGACATATTCCCACTGACCTATGGGTGTCGGGGTAGGAGAACAGACGGGACTGGAGGACAGGGTCGGCCGATGCCTCGATACCCGGAACCATGTGCGATGGCGAGAACGCAGCCTGCTCGATCTCGGCGAAGTAGTTCTGCGGGTTTTCGTTGAGGACGAGCTTTCCGACCGGGCGAAGCGGATATTCCTTGTGCGACCAGATCTTCGTCAAGTCGAGGATGTTGTAGCGGAACTTCTCAGCCTGCTCCGGCGTCATGGTTTGCTTTACGGCGCCCGGATATCAGACGTTGCCACGCAGATGACAATGGATACCTAGAACACGTACCACGTACACGGTCCAGGACGGATAGTTGCCCCCTTCAATAGCCTCGAAGAGGGATTGGATGCCGTAGTCGGGGTTCTCACCGGCAAGACGGCCAGCCTCCGGCTCCGTGAGCGACTTCGCACCGCCGTCCTTGATAAAGTGAACCTGGACGTAGTGGAACTTGCCCTCCTTATTAACGAACTTGAAGGTGTGGCCAGAGTAGCCGTGCATGTTATGGTAGCCATCGGGGTGCCCACGGTCGGAGAAGAGAATCATGACCTGGTGGATCGATTCAGGGTTGAGCGACAGGTAGTCCTGTTCCAAGTATGAGTATTCACGGCATCCCCGTTACACAACACAATCGTACCCAGAACATGTCGGCATCCTTGAGGTGGGTCTGAGGGTCACGCTTCTGTGTGTGGATGAAGTGCGGGAACTTGGCGGGATCCCTGATGAAGAAGACAGGGGTGTTGTTGAACACCCAGTCAAGGTTGCCCTCATCCGTCTTGATCTTGATTGCGAAGCCTGCGATGCACTGTTGTCAGACATAGAATAATAGAAGTACTGTAATGATCGCACCTCGGGGATCACGGGCGGTGTCCGCAGAGCCGGACTCACCGCCAACGGTGGAGAACCGCACGGTTGCCCTCGCCTTGTTGCCTACCTTCGAGAAGATCGACGCACAGCTGAGGTCGGTGATGTCGTGGGTGACCTCGAAGTAACCGTGAGCACCAGCGCCCTTGGCGTGCACAACACGCTCTATAGAACGAAGCGATCAGCAGATCCTGGATGCAATTCTAGGTGGAGGTACATACCAGGAATACGCTCGCGGTCGAAGTGGGCGAGCAGGTCAATGTGATGGAAGTCTGATGTTTTGAATGAGCTCCTAGCACGGCAATCCGAGCGTTTGACAACATACCTTGAAGGAGAAGACCACCATGGACACCGACACGCTGAGCAGCGTACGGCTCGGCTACCGGCGCACCAGTCGAGGTGGTGTAGACGGCATGGTCCTGGCTTGCGAAGACCTGCTTTGAGGGCATACTGAACGGTTTCTCTTCTCAGCGCGATATACGAGGCGCAATCTCTATACGAAGAGGAGAGACTGGAGAGGGTGGGAGAGAGCTAGGGGTCTATTTAAATTGCGGCGGCCTGCATCGAGCGGCTCCCACCGAAGCATGATCTTCTGCGAGCGCGAATGCCAATGAACCTTGTCAGCTGGTCGCGCACACGCATTCTGGCTTCGACTGGCCCCTTTGCGGGTTTGACTAAGTCGCGTATGTGACCTGCTGAACACGATCACGTGGGACTGATTCAGCAGCCTGTCGCAGGACAACGAATTGTAACCACTCACTCAGCCCCGCCCCGACGCTGGTCGCCTCCATGACCACACATGTGCCAATCCATAACCCAGCCGGAGCAACATACGAGCGCCTTTGTCTAGAACTTAAAACCGGGCCTCCGAGAGGTCCATCGTTCCTCGTCTGCGCAGCAAGCGGCTGGCAGCGTCGCGCGACTCTGTCAGCAAATACGTATACTGGATACGATAAACAATGGTTCGTGCAAATCGTACAGAGGCCGCTGACATGCCTTGTCCATACTGAACGGCGGAGACGGCGCCGCAGCTATCAACTCCGTCAGTCGCCAGGACCAGGCCCAATGAGAGAAGAACTCACAACGAGGCACGAGTATCGATGGTCATTATGCATCGTACTTCTGTCAACGTGGACCGTTGCGAGCCATCGAGCGCTTGAGCATTTAGATTAATCTCCAGAGGCTCAGCTTCGCATTCTCTCGCCAACCATTGTCCACCTGACTGTCAGCGGATGCGGAACAGCCTGGTCCACCCGACTAGCACCAGGACTCCAAGAACTAGCCTGGTCCGCGACGAAGACTGCGTAGTTGCTTCGGCGCTAACTCGATCATGAGACCCCTTCGATTGGCATGGCCCCATAAAGTCGGAACAACTAGGACATGCACAGCTTCATGGGAAGACCTGAGAAATGGGAAGACGCCTCCGAAAGTGTCCAACAAAGAACACACCGCGTTCTATCGATAGTAAGAAGCCTAGGAACGACGGAACGTGGAGGTGAGCCTTAAGGAGTACGATACGGCCCCCCACCAGGACTACAGCGCGTAATATGCTATTGAATAGCACGACTCAGCTGCTCCGTATCACGACATTCTCCCAAAGTAGAGCATAAGAATCCAGAGTGACCAGAGTGAGCGCAGTGAGAAGCTTCTTGCCAGGAAGGAGGTGTGGACGTTGACCAGGTCGACGGCGGCATGCACTTCCCTAGGCTCCGTGCAGGTACCGGACGGTACGGCAGCTCGGCGTTGGGGAGTAGATACGGTGGGAACGTAGATCATGTCCTGTGAAAGTGACGCGTCGAACAAGAACATAGTTCGTCGGCAACTGGTCCGTGGTCGACGCAGTTTCCAACCTCCGCAGCATAATACTCAAGCCGGAAGAGAGGTAGGCTGCCGCGAACTGTCGGGATTGCGGGTGAAGCGAGTTTATGAAACTCATGTCATTCGCCTCTCACGTACGCGTCGTGGAACATGGCTTTCCAGAATAATACGCCCTCTCGTTACCCTGTCATCAAATATCGCAGGCAACCATACTCAGTGCAGATCCATACCATCGGCTGAATAAAACATGAGTACTCACTGAGACGGATTGTTGGTGGTATCTACTATCTAGAGATCCGACATCGAAGCAAGATCGGAGACGTAAGGCCACAATAGAGATGATCCACAAATCCCACACGACAGTATGGTCGCGGGCACCCCGCTGTCGAGTACGAGTCCACAAAGGAGGCTACGTAGCGTGGAATGGGAATCTCCTGCTGCGTGTCGCGTTTGGCATTGACATGCGCATACACCAACAGCTTTCGTAGTCCGGCAAGAATGAAACATCAACGATACAAGTAGTGAGACGCGTTGTAAGCTGCATGCGATCTCTGCGCAGAGTAACCCGAAACACAGCGTAGGGAGATATGCTCCAGAGACGACTTACTGAGAAAGCATGGAACGTCAGAATGAGCTTCACTGGCATCTCCTATTGCTTCATGTCTATGGGGACTGCTTCAGAGAAATGACTGATCTGTTGGCCTGGAAGCCATGGGCAACGTCAGAAAGTGAGAAGATGTGTGAGCGAACACAAGAGTCGTGTGCAAGTCTTCATGCCGTTAATTTAATACTGCGACGATAGCGGTATACAGAAAGAAATATGTAATACAATTTGTGATGAGACTTCTAACGAGGTATACCGTATGTAAGTATAAGCCATACGCAGTACAATACTGTATGCTGTAGAAACTGCAATTTGTCTCACCGAAATTCGTCACGGCTGGGCGCTTTAACAGTACCTTCTCTCTGCGACGACCACACTGGGCTGGAAACTCACTCGTTCACTCTCTGGATATCTGCAGCACCATGAGCTCGAATGATCTGTTTTCATTTCTTGACGATGTCCCTGCGGAGGATGTGGATATGGACGCGCACCCTGAAGAGAGTGTAGCTAGTAGTCATCCAGACGGACGGAAGCGCAAGGCAGATTCGCCAGCAAGATCTCCTTCTCCAGCCCTGAATGGTCGAGAAGCGGATGGAACAACAGAAGATTGCCCTCCGACGAAAAGGCCTCGCGTGGCTTCACCGAAACCGATAGTCGTAGACGAGGTGGAGATCGAAGCGAAACGAGAGGTTGCCGCGAGTGCTGGTTTGACGGGCAGCACGGAGGCTGGGTCGCGTCTCGAGCTTAGACATCAGGTCCGACACCAGGTTGCGGTTCCTCCAGGATATCCATACGTGCCAATAGCAAAACATGTCCCTCCGGCGAAACCTGCGCGAGAGTACAAGTTCACTCTGGACCCATTCCAACAAGTCTCCGTCCATGCTATCCAGCGGAATGAGAGTGTTCTGGTTTCTGCACACACCAGTGCTGGGAAGACTGTGGTCGCGGAGTACGCCATCGCCCAATGTCTCCAAAACAAGCAGCGTGTCATCTACACCAGTCCCATCAAGGCTAGTAGTCGCGTCCCTGTATCGTACCTTGACGTTCCAATAAAAGTTCTTGTAGGCCCTGAGTAATCAGAAGTATCGAGAAATGTTAGCAGAGTTCGGGGACGTCGGTCTAATGACCGGAGACGTTACAATCAACCCCTCAGCGACCTGTCTTGTGATGACAACAGAAGTACGTTGCCCAATCAGACATGACACGTAGTGCTCATTGAGCTCTCAGATTCTTCGCTCCATGCTTTACCGAGGCTCCGAGATCATGCGCGAAGTTGCGTGGGTCATCTTCGACGAGATTCACTACATGCGAGACAAAGAGCGCGGCGTAGTTTGGGAGGAGACAATCATCCTTCTGCCGCATACAGTGCGCTATGTCTTCCTGTCCGCAACAATCCCGAACGCTATGCAGTTCGCCGAGTGGATATGTAAGTCGCATGAACAGCCCTGTCACGTCGTCTACACAGACTTCCGGCCGACGCCGCTGCAACATTACCTTTTCCCCGCGGGCGGCGAGGGTATCTACCTCGTCGTCAACGAGAAGGGTGAATTCCGAGAGGACAACTTTAGCAAGGCCATGGGCATGCTACAGGAAAGGCAAGGCGACGACCCAGCGGACCCGAAGAGTGGGAAGGGTCGAAAAGGGAAGTCCAAGAAGGGTGGCGAGAAAAAAGGTGAGCGAGATCGCCTGGCTACTGAGACTTTGCTGACGTCTGCCAGGTTCATCCGACATCTCAAAAATTGTGAAGATGATTATGCTCAAAAACTACAACCCGGTGATCATCTTCGCGTTCAGCAAGCGCGAGTGCGAAGGCCTCGCCCTGACAATGTCTAAAATGGAGTTCAACTCGACGGACGAGCAGGACATGGTCACTAGCATCTTCAACAACGCAATCGACAACCTGGCGCAGGACGACCGCAAGCTTCCGCAGATCTCCAACCTCCTCCCCCTTCTCAAGCGCGGTATCGGAATCCACCACGGTGGCCTGCTTCCCATCCTGAAGGAAGTGATAGAGATCCTCTTCCAAGAGGGTCTTATCAAGGTTCTGTTCGCGACGGAGACGTTCTCGATTGGTCTGAACATGCCGGCCAAGACCGTCGTTTTCACGGCGGCACGCAAGTTCGATGGGCGAGAGTTCCGCAATCTGTCTTCTGGCGAGTACATCCAGATGTCCGGACGTGCGGGTCGGCGTGGCCTCGATGATCGGGGTGTAGTCATCATGATGTGCGACGAGAAGCTGGAGCCGACTGGAGCAAAGGAGATGATCAAGGGTGAGGCGGACCGCCTCGACTCTGCATTCCACCTCGGCTACAATATGGTCCTCAACCTAATGAAGGTAGAGGGTATCAGCCCCGAGTACATGCTGGAGCGGTGTTTCTTCCAGTTCCAAAGCAGCATGGGAGTGCCGTTACTCGAAGACGGTTAGTCTTGCTACCAGGCGAAGGTCCGCGCGTAGTGATACGATACGCTGATACGTGTGCTGACAGAGCTTCGTCGCGAGGAAGAGCGGAAGCAGTCGATTGTGGTCCCTGACGAGGAGAACGTTGCAGAGTATTATGAATACCGGCAGCAACTCGACCAGATGGGCCAGGACTTTAGGGACGTCATCACGCACCCGAACTACAGTCTTCCGTTCCTCCAGCCGGGCCGCCTGGTGTGGGTGAAGTATAAAGACCTCGACTTTGGCTGGGGCGCTATCGTGAATTATCAGAAGCGCTTGCCGCCGAAGGTTCGTGACCCCGTTGTCATACCACATCGTGCACGGCCGCCATGACTGATGTTTGTCATACCAGAACGTGCCTCTCGCGGGATTGGACGACGTGCCCCCACATGAACAATACATCCTTGACGTCGTTCTCGATTGCGCCGAGAGTTCGTCATTACCGAAGGACCGGAACATCACAGTCGCGACTCCTGGCGGAGTACAGCCATGTTTGAAGGGCCAGAAGGGCACCCCGTTGGTCGTCCCGGTGTTCCTCTCGACAGTCAAGGCGATAAGTCGTCTGCGTATCTTCCTGCCGAAAGATCTGCGACCTCTTAATGCCCGCGAAACCGCGCAGAAGAGCGTACAAGAGGTACAACGGCGGTTCCCAGATGGCGTTCCTCTCCTCGAACCGATACAAGACATGGACATCAAGGACGACAAGTTTAAGGCGTTGGTTAAGAAGATTGACCTCATGGAGAGCAAGTTAGTTTCGTCGCCATTGCATAAGGATCCTCGACTTCCGGGACTCTACACCGCGTACAAGCGCAAGCAGGATTGTCAAACTAAGATACGCGAACTGAGAAAGCGGATACAGGCGACGAACGACGTGCTTCAGATGGAGGAGCTCAAATGTCGCAAACGAGTTCTGAGACGACTGGGCTTCACGACGAGTGCGGATATCGTGGACATGAAGGGGCGTGTCGCGTGCGAGATCAGCACAGGCGACGAACTATTGTTGACGGAGTTGATCTTCAACGGCGTGTTCAATTCGCTCAGTCCAGAGCAGTGCGCCGGGTTGCTGAGCTGCTTCGTGTTCACCGAGAAGGTACATGCATATCCGCTCCGTTATGTCGCTCAATGAATTCACCGTCCGTGACCACCAGAGCGAGCAAGTCACTAAACTCAAGGAAGAGCTGGCAGCGCCTCTCCGTGTCATGCAGGAGATTGCGCGGCGAATCGCCAAAGTATCCAAGGAGTCAAAGTTGCCGATCAATGAAGACGACTACGTCAAGTCGTTCAAGGTCGAACTCATGGACGCAGTCGTCCAATGGTGCCGCGGTGCATCGTTCGCCGATATCTGCAAGGTCCGTGCCTCCCTGCCTTCCCTTGGGTCCATCGAATCTGACATGTTTACTCTGCCGTATAGCTCACGGACCAGTTTGAGGGCTCGCTCATCCGAGTGTTCCGGCGACTGCAGGAGCTTATCCGGCAGATGAGCCAGGCGGCGAAGGTCATTGGGAACAATGAGCTGCAAGAGAAGTTCGAGAAGGCGAGCGAAATGCTTGAACGACCGAACTCCGTCATCTTCTGCTCCTCCCTGTACCTGTAGAAACTATGGAAGCCTCTCACTATGTCTCATCCCGCTATCGGTCTCCCATGGTCTCGTAAAGCTTCGTCACCGTGACATACATTACTCTGTAATTTGCAGTCCCGTCTCCCACAGAATGGCTTACACCCACTCATTCGTAGCTTACCTGTCTGTCAGCCACGTACGCAATCCATGTTAGCATTACGCGGTCTTACGTCTGGCGTAACTGAGGGCTCGGAATAGGAGCTGCTCCAGAACGTTTGATGTTTTGGAATCCTCTGATCGGCCGCCGACCAGCACATCTTCTCACAGAGCTACATTGAATGCTATTCGTGGTTATCGTCTGCCAAAGTACGTCTTGTTTACATCCCTCCACGTGTCCCGTTTGCATAAGTTATAAGAGTATGTTGCACAGCAGGGCGACATCAGCATGATGCTTCACATCTTTGAAGCTATCGCGCCTCCCCTAGCATGACCCTTCGTCTGTCCAGACACCCGCTACGTCGACTTCAAGTCAGCATCACCTGTACTGCTGTCAACAAAGCCAAATCTGCGCACCTGAACCACCAGGAGTGTCACCGCTGGTCCACCATTGGGCCGACCAAAGATCGCCGTCATAACTGACTTCGTCCCCTCCAGTGTACGTAGCAGTAGCGCTCCATGCGCTCACGCTAGCGCATGCACCAGTACTGCCAGTGCCGGAGGTCGCCGTGCTGCCGGTGCTCGAGACCGTCGTGCTTGCAGTGGCGGTGCTCGTCACGGTCGCGGTTGCGGTGGACGTCGACTCACCCATGTTGTTCGCGATGTTCGTCCACTCGCTGTCGGAGTAGCTGGACACCGATCCGTCAGCCGGAGAATCAGCAGACAATATGGAAAAGGGCCACATACTCGATGTGGTTCTGCGTCTGGTCGAGGGTGCCGTACAGCTGGCTGGTCGTGTACACGAGCGAGTCCGAGCCGTTCTTGTCCGTGCTGAGGTCCCAGAACATCGAGCCCGCAAGCCCATTGTCGATCACGTATTGTGCCTTCATTTTCGCGATTGCCGGCGTGTCGTAGCTCACGAACTCCTCCTTCGATGAGTCGTACGAGTACGACGAGACCGACGTGTCGTTCTCGTACACTGACGCGCCTGAGAGCGGGAGGTCGCTGTACGAATAGATGCCCGCCTCCGTCGTGCCGGGGCCGACGCCATCGTAGGAGTCGCCGAGGCCCAATGTGTCCTCGAACGCCCGGCCGTACAGCGGGATACCTGTTCTCTGGCCGTCATCCCTTGCTCACGTAACGAGAAGGGACGTCACGCACCCATGGTCATCTTGCTCGCTGTCGCGCCCTGCGAGAGGTACCATTTGATGGCAATGTCCGTGCTGACGTTCGTGAGCGAGGCGTCGTAGACGTTCGCCTGGTTCGCGGTGATGTTAAGCCACGAGCCCGCGTAGTCATACGCCATCAGGTTCCAGTACGTGATCGCCTCGTCCATCTGCGGGACATTGAAATACTGGTAGTTTTCCCAACCTGCGGGGGCGGCGACCTACCAACAAACTCGTGTGAGCATAGGAGCAAGGGCGGATGCAGTTAGAACGCACGGTGATCTGGTATGGCGTGCTGTCGCCCTTGCTCTCGGCAAGCGCGTCGAAACCAGTGCGGAGTTCTGTCAATAAATCCGCGAACCCATCAGCGAGCTCCGGCGTGTTCGCGTACTCAAAGTCGATGTCGATGCCGTCCAGGCCGAAGTTCTCAACGAAATATGTCGCAGAGGTAACAAAGGTCGCACGGAGCGAAGAGTCCGTCACGAAGTCGAAATGACCCTCCTGCGAGTAGGTGTAGCCGCCGACCGACAAAAGGACCTTGAGGTTCCGGTTGGCGAGCTTCAGCAGGTACATCTATGGGCCATAATGAGAACAAATACGAAGCAGAAAAGGAGAGTTATAATCGCACTTGCTTCAAGCACCCGTACAAGTTGTTTCCGGTCTCGTCCCACGAGTCACCGGGGAAGTGCTTCTGCTCGTCCGCATACGTGTCCGTGAGCGAGATATTGCCCGTGCTGGCAGAGACGTCTGCGAATGCATACAGGATGTGTGTCAAGTCGCTCGGCGTGATGTTCGTCGGCTGGAAGTTCGCGCCGTAGATGCCCCTACGTCAGCCACAGCGTCGTCAGTCGTGATCCACACGCAACTAGCTAGACGATAACACGCACCAATTGGTGAAGTACGCAGCTTGCACATACCCGTTGTCGGGCGCACGCTTACTCACCGTCTGCGGCGTCGGGTCGCCCATCTCGTACTCATGCGGTGGCGACATGTAGTCCGCCGGTCGCTGCATCACCTGCGTTGCCCCGGCACACCAGAGCGCGCCGAGCGCGACTAGAGCGGAGATGATCGTCAAGCGGGCCATGGCAAGCAGTGATCGAGGCGTCAGAGGCGGTAAGACGGCGTCCGTGCCTGGTGAGGTCCCTCGATGTAGAGCTTGAGTACGGGCGTCGATGTGGGGCGAGCACTTCCCCAGGACTTATATGCTCGCCCACAGCGTGCTCGAGGGATCCGCGTATGGACGAGGATGCCTGTACCTGCCTGTACTCGGTGTGCTTCACCGTATGCTTCTCGAGCGGGCATGCACTCGATCATCCTGTTCGCGAGCTGTACCGAATGGCACGCCAGGCATATCTCCCGAGCCTGCCTGATTAGTCCAGGGCGAGACTTTCGGGCAGCAAGGACTGATATAGGACCATGCGGCTTGGCAGTCACAAGAGGATGTAGAGCATGCGAGCATAAAGACGGCAGAGCGACGGATGGGAAGCGGTCAATGGGGAGGACCGCGCGGAACGGTGATAGTCGCGCGGAGGATGCATGGTACTCAGATGGTAATGCTGCCTGGAGGCTATTGCGGTATCGTAGCAGAGGACTGCCTGCATTGGGTAGCCATCAGATGGTTGGCAAGAGATAAGCTCGCCGAAAGAGTGCAAACTTACCCGCTAGAGAGGTTAGAAGCCCCGAAGAAGGTTGCACACGGGACGCTGATAGACGCAAGGTGCCCGCCACCGAGGGTGGCGGATGGTATAAAACAGGAGACCGTGGGGGTAGTAACCAGCGGAGGTGCTGCATGCTTGGGAAGATACTGTGGCTAGGATCGATGTGATGCCCTTGTTCCGTCCCTTGACACGGGAATGCAGTTAAACTGAGCGGCGTCAGTCTCTCACGCATGCATTAAGTGAGACCGACGTTGTCGTACCTATTCACTTCCACCTCGTCTGACAGACCCGTGTGACACAATACTGCACGCTTCCGCTACGGCGTTAAGGTCCAGGAGAAGGATGCAACCTCACGGTAGACCTGGGCGCGACGACGACTTGATTAACCGCAACAGATGCTAACACTCAGCCAACATCCAACCAACATTGTAGCAGCATGCTACCACGACCCCCGCACGCGACCACGCTGATGTCTGAGACGGCCACGATTTAGCCGCGGGCTAATTGAGTAGAGGTGCAATTCGGCACGAAACTAGCGTGTGCGGACTCCAGAGACAAGCAGGAGACCTTGTCAAGATCCAGTGTATATTGAATCGTCCTCACTACACAGCATACAGCATGAGCACAGTTGGTCAGCATAAGAAAGCTGGATATACGTACCAGAAGGAAACAGCTATTCCCAATTTCCCATGAGGCGACCGTATGGTCACCTGATAAGGTAGGCCCGTGTGATCAACGCGGTACATTCCCTGTTTCTTTGAGTCTTGTTGCTGCATGACATGTCCTCGAGCGATAAAGCGACTGATCATCGACTGCATGGTAAGACCAAATGCACTGGGAGAGAAAGAACGAGCAGGATGTCCGATCCACCAGTGACTTGAGGAGGTATGTTCACAAACCGTGACTTGCGCATACAGTCACAACTATCTAACTAGACGGAGGACCACATTCGTCGACTGCAGCTTGCACTGTATCGATGCGCATTTTCTAGCGGCGAGTGTCGCACCGTCGTGCACCATGACCACCTGCACACCTGCTAAGGTGACAAGCCCGCTTCAAGTCAACCGCATCATATGGTCCATTCGGAGCAAGGTGCTCTGACTCCTATGAAGAGCCCATGACGGATGAATGGTGTACATGCATCAGCACCAGCACAGATGAGACCGAATCGTGCTGTTGATTCACCGTCCGGACGCGTAGATATCACGCTGAGCACACCGACAGTAGACCATGAGGAAGTGTAGCATGAGATTGCAGTCATAGTCATAATATGCGATACAAGGCGTGGGGGACAGAGACGGAGAGAAATCATACGACGGTACCCGCATTCGACGCGATACGGGGCCAGAGATCCGCCTATCAGGGTGGTCAGAGACCTGCGAGATGCCACAGAAATGCTGACATACACATTCTTTTGCTACTGGGCCAGTTATAGCCGAACCCTTCATCTCGCCCTTCGGGTTGACGATGACACCAGCGTTGTCCTGGGATCCAACCTAGTCAGCAAGGCTAGAGACTGATAGTTGGGCTGGTTCACGCACCTCGAAGTACAAGACAAGACCCTCTCGCCGGCGCCACGACTTACGCTGCCGAACAACAACGACGGGCATCGCTGTCAAGTGGAGGCCGTCAACCCTGTGATAAACACACGAAGAGTGAGGTACGCACTCTTCTTCCTGAGCTCGGGCTTGCCCTTCTTCACCGACGCGACAACCATGTCACCCACACCCGCATCCGGCAGACGGTTCAGATGCGAGCCCGTCCCGTACGCCTCAATCACGTAGAGTGACTTCGCACCGCTGTTGTCAGCGCAGTTGAGGACCGCGCCCGTCGGGAGACCGAGAGTCAGACGGAACTTGTTTCCAGATGCACCCGCGCCTGCACATATACAGCAGAGGGGTCAACATGGATGGGCGCACACCATACCAACGACGAGAACACACCGCGCTTGGACATTTTGCTAAGGGACTTGCTGAGGACGGTGGCGGACTTGCTGGGACTGCTCGATGTGTATCTGGGACACTGTGGCAGAGTTTCGTGCCGAGGCGTGCCGATGGCATCTGTACAGTTGATCGGACTTTGCCGGTGGCGGACCAGCGCTTTCCGGCAACTTCAGGCCTCCTCTCCTAGCCTCTGCCCGTGAATAATTACATGGCGTTGGTTGGGCGTTGATGATATTTCTCAATTGTGCTCCTGGAAATCATCCATTTACATATGCACCATTTCCGAGTGGACGCAGTGACTTTGTACAGTTTGCAAGGTCTCTGTTCTGACGCACGGATAGAACTGACTTCCTCACACTCATCGCTCGTTAATCCGTTCCGTTTAATTGTTACCCACTCACTGCGATCGACTGCAGTAACCCGCGGCTTGCGAGGAACTACGTGTGCATGTGCATCCACGGCCATCCATTCTCTCCTCGATGTTGAATCTTCATTGGATAGGCCCAGGGCAGACTCGAGTTTGAATACGCAGCTGTTTATCTGCATCGTGCGCACCGATACGGACTATGAATGTTTGTGGGTCCAAATCCATGTTTGAGAAAATGCTCCCTGCCTCAAGCTATCCTCAAGCCGCACACTTCTATCGATGTGGTACTAGAAGCTAGAGTACATCAGCGCTGATCCGACTTCCGAAGGTCTAAAGGATAAATATTCCCTGGTCTACTGACTAACTATTCTCCAGCTCATCCCCCAGCATGACACCACCTACCGGGACGGAGGCCGCTTCGGACAGGGACCCATTAACAAACATCAGCCCTCTCGTCGCGGATGTAGCCACGACCGGCATCACTCTTCTCGCTGCACCACGTGGTATGAAATGGCGATCATCTGTAGGGAAAAAGGCTGCCTCTCCCTGGCGGGGAGTCGAACCCCGCTTTCGCGCGGTCGAGACAAATGACAGGCGCGTGTACTAACCGATATACTACCAGGGATGATAGCTTGCTCACAATGGATATATATAGCGCAAATGCACAAGGGTAAGTATCCTTCGACGCAAAGACTCAGTGACAGACATTTTCGGGAGATGCATCTTCTTCGAAATGCTCATGTGTCGACGCACATACTAACTCGGGTCGCACAAGTGCCTAGGCAGGAGGAATTCCGGTCCCGGACTGGCGCTGTAACCAATCGAAGTTGAAGGCAGTGATGGAAAGTGCAAACTGTCTCGTACACCGGTGTGAGTTTGTCGCACATTGCCATGTGGCCGACCGCACCACGGGCCATCCACTTCCTGACTCCTTAAAAGACACAGGGGTCGTCGTCGCTGACTGGCACCGCGCGGACGCACTTACGACATATGTGTATGTTCAAGACGCATATCTCATCCCAGGTCTTGTTCCCAGCGACGCACATACAGGGTCCCTCTATCAATTGGTCAGAGATGGACATGATTATGATCTGGCTCTTGATGTCATCCCACAACCAAAGAAAGGCTTGCGCATCGACAGGTTCGATCCACTAATATCATACTTTTGCAGTAGCAACCACGCCTTGGACGCCATCTCTCGATTTAACTTCCACCTCTACCGTTTCAACGCCGAAAAGGGCGTCGAAAACGACCTCAAGTTGACAGGTCACAGCTCAACTTCACCGACTGGAGCGAGTTCTTGACGGGGTGGCTCACGAAGTTTTCGCATAATTTCATCCAAGTCCTCAATACGAGGTACTCCTGCATAACGTAGGAAAGCTCCTCGCGAGGCATCATTATGGCGATTCTGTCCATCGCTCTGGGATGACCGCGATGGTCCACTCGAACTTCAGCGTAACGAAGCCAGTGATGGAGGCTGCAATAACAAGGAGCGAGGAGTGGCATTTTGGACTCACTCTGGTAAACGAGTCGAACATCAATCTCTACCCATATGTCTTTTACTTCGATCCCGACACGAGCTTATGTTGTTAATTAGAGATGGTATGCTCCTCAGCATAATACGTCCGATGCACCCCTTCTAGCCAAAGACCGCCTTCATATCGGCTATGGTGGCTCTGGTGCAGATCCCATGTCCTTCACTCGATCAATGGCTCATTCCCATACCAACTTGGGATTCTTCAAGGTGTTCGTAAGGACTCGCTACGTTGAGCTGAACATTGAGCAACCTCCTGTACTGGATTCACCGGGAAGGGATGCGTGGCAACCTGCCGTTGTCGATAACCCTCAAGTAAAGGCGGTGCATTTTGGACCGGTGTCCACGAAGGACAGCTGGAATGCGTGGATTTACGTGTTGACATCGAAAACGAAGGACGATTAATCGCTTGGCGCTCCTCAAGTCGACTTGGGTTCATCTCGTCGGAATGTACGAGTAACGCTAGGTATCTATAATCTAATAAGTGCTAACAGCGATGATCAGACTTTTGCGGAGCAACAATGCACAGCGTTATGTTGTATACTGAAGTGGCAGTCGCACAGTGGTGACCGTATGCGATGGATTGAAGGTCTCGTGAAAGAGCAGGAGAAAGTACGCAGTTGATCTATAACACGAGTATCCACGATGATTAGATAGCAACGTCACAGACACGGAGAACAATGCGCACCATAACGATGCGGCTCGTCACTTCTTTTTCACTATCCGCACACCGACAAACGGTGCACTCTTCTTCATAGGATCCACACCAATGGCAGGTTGCGGTGACATCGCAGAGGATCGGGCAGGCTTCACCAGTGGCAATGATGGCAGAGGCTGCTGTGGCTTTCTCAGCGGGACAGATTGTCGCTGAGACAGGGATGGTGCCTTCGCCGCAGCAGCAACAGTGGCTGCTGTTGGCTTCGGTGGAAGTGATGGGTGCAGGCCACGCGCAGTTGATTCTACAGACGACTGCTCCATTTCGCGCAATTTCGCTTCCATCCGTGCGATCTTTGCTTCAGTCCTGATTAAATAGACACTCAATTGTTGGCGCATCGCAATTAAGAGATTACTCACAAGTCTGCCCGACCCGTAGACGCGCTCTTCAGTAAACTCAATGTCGTTGGCTTCCCCGCATCATTCATGATCCTCCGTGGTCTGGCACCGGCATGACTGCCCTGGTCGAGGGGCGCTTGGTGAGCATGCGTGATGACGAGCTTCCGGCCACGCAACAACTTGTCGTTCGCACGCTCGAGTGCTCTTTGGGCATCCTAGGGGTGCAGAGAGATGGAAAATCAGCGAGGAGTTCGTGTCGCGTCACATAGCAGCTTCAACCCCGGGCTTCACTGTACCACCCAGGTATGGGATATCAGCGGTGGCATAGTGAGAATCATGTACGAAGAGAAACCCGGGGTCAGCAAGCAGCACTACACAGAAGCAGTATAGACGTACATTGGGATCGGCGAACTCGATGAAAGCGTATCCACGCGGTTTCCCCTTCAGAGGGCCGGTCTTGTGGAACAAGAAGTCGAGTTTGGACACCTTGCCGAACTTCGTGAACACTTGCAAAAGCGTGTATCTGAAGATCGTCGGTGAATTGCATCAAAACTGTAGAAAATTACACACTCATCAACGCTCGGATGTAGGTTTCCGACGTACAGCCTCTCTTTCAATAGTGGTCGTGGTCGATCTTCCTGAGCAGTTGAGGTTGATGCAACAGGCGGTGCTGGCGATGGATACGATAAGTGACTAGATAGTTCTAGCTTTTCGGCCGTAAGAGACGAGCTCGATGGCGTTGGCGACGGAGTGGCTTGTTTTGAAGACATGGTGGTTTACGACGAGCTCATGCAGGACCTGTGAGACGCCCGGGATTTGCCTAGGATGGTAATTATTACGAAGTGTGACCGCCTTCATCGACGACCTCTACCGCTGGAGACCGCTGGCCGGATTGCGTCTGTTATCCTCTGTGTTTCTCACTCAGCTCCTCACAACCAACTATCAGACTCTACATAAGTAGTCTCCCCCGGGATGATCCACACTCGAGAAACCATGTTACGGTGCGCAAGGACGAGTAGATTGGGCAGTGTGTGGTATTCGAATCGCTTCAGGATAGCGGATCGCGGTCTCACTCCGCTTCCACCGACTGTGGGGCCCTCACAGAAGTGACCATATTTGATTCAACTCCTTGCTGATGTTATTTTGCGAATAACTCTGTAAAGCCGAGTCGGATGTACTCTGTGCGAGAATGATGGTATGGGCTCCAGTTCCCTACGCATTTCGCATACGAAGGCCTTACCAGTCGGGAATAGGATCGCCTTAATGGAGTACAAAGCTGGAGTCAAGGATTTCCCATGGTCCTTCGACCAGGCGATTGGCGACATTCATCTATCCCTAATTCCCTCTTTCTGGTTCGCTCCTTCAAGCAAGTGCATGGCTTTGTCACTTGGCCTTTTCTACGCAGTTCGCACCTGGACCCAGAATTTCTCCACCCTAATACCCTAGAATCCTGTGATGGGAATGCAGAGGGCGAGCTCCATGACGTAGGTTTACATGCAAGGTATGCCTCGTCTCCGAAAGGCTAGCATCGGCTCTCCTTCATCTGAAATCGATCGTCAGCGCCTCAGCATATTAGGACTTGCCGAAGACCCGCTCCTCACCTGCACAAAGCGTACGAATGCAACCTTGAACTACATCGCCCCGGGCTCCGCCGTGGTCTGGATCGCCGGCCTCGAGGCTCATCTGAGCGACCAAAGTCAGATCGGAAGAGTCACTCTGCTTGCTTTCGACAAGGTGGGAAGCTCGATACACGTGTCTATCCGTTTAGGGGTCTACTCCGATTCTGCCATCCACGACTTATCCACGACGCCCGCCTTTCCTTCTCCTAGGGTAACACGTTAAAGCGGATGCTACCTCATCTATGAGCGTTTCTCCATGCGCTCGATTTGGCGGTTCACTCGAGCTTTGGACTTCATTGGCTTGTCCTGTGTCAGTCCGCATAATCCACATGTCTGCCTTGCGTCTACTAGAATTCCAGCACTCCCTGATTGCAAGCAGCTAGATTTCTCGTCGCTCAGCAAAGAACTTCGCAGCCCATTGTCAGGCGAAAACGAGGACGCTCGTGGGATGCATGGGAGGAATTGTTGCGCGCCCATGCTTCTTGTGTGGTACAGGATTCTCATTACATGTGCGTCTATCTTGTTTCTCGATGATACGATGTTCCGCGATCGTCGTCATCTCACCGGCTTGCGCAATCGACAGGACTCTAGAACCACACAGGACCCTTTTTCCCCCCTTGCAGCCGCGTGCAGAGTGCCTGGGCAGGGAAGCCAGCTGCCCGCGTAGTAAGCTTACTACTGGGTGGCACATCCTCGGACGGATCATGATATCATGATAGCTAGTCGGTGATGTTTTACGAGCCAAAAACGTGGGCATGATGAAGGTGAGCTAGATGATACGATTGTGGTTTGGCAATGGACGTAACACTGGGGTAAGATGCGCAGGACGCCGAGAGCAATGCAATTGTAAACAGCAAGTCGAAAGCAATGTACAAACGATGTCCAAATGCAGCGAAAACACTATGATGGCAGAACACAATGCGACTATGGATAAGTTAAAAGTGCGTACTGAACTGGATTCCACTATTTGGATGGCGTTCACCTAACTATAGTTCGTCGTCTTCGCTCTCGGCTTCGTGTTCCTCCTCGTCGTAAGGTTCGCCCCGTTGAACCGGTTTCGCTTTCGGGCATTCTCCGTTTTTGAGGTGCCGCCTGTGGGAGTCGACGCGTGCGTAGGTGCGGTTGCAGCCAGGGCAGAAGACGCCCCTTTTCTTGTGTACACATTCCACATGCCGCTTCATGTCGGTCTCGCGGGTGAAGACTAGGTCGCACTCCGGATCTGTGCAAGAGAAATTGCCCCTTCTCGAACCGCCTTCGGTCCTGGAGCCCCGCCCACGCCTCGCCGGTCCTCCGGTCCCGCGCTTCCGCTCTGTTCCCTGTGTGGTCACGCTCTTCTTCGTCTCACGCTGAGCGCCAGCGCTTACGCAGACCTTTTTTGGGCTGGGCTCGTATTCGCTGTCGTCTTCATCTGAACCATCACCATCGATTGGGATGTCCTCGCTCTCGTCGTCGTGCGCCGCGTCCACGACGACGCCTAGTTGCATTGTAGATGGATGTGGTGAGACGGGTTCCTCGGTGGCCACGCTCCGTCGGCTGCGAAGATTGCACCCTGGTAGAGGATGCAATCGTGTGGTAGTTGATTTCTCAACTACCGCACGATTTGCACTTCGCTTGGGCAATGGCAAGACCTCGCGAGTCGACAAGCTGGCCGCCTGGCGCTGTGGCGGCTGCGAAGGGCCGTGCTTGCGCTTAGTAGGACGGGGAACGCTGACAGGGCCGGAAGGACGTGAGGCTGCCCTTCGGATGACGGACGGCGGACTGGGAGAGCGGAGAAGGGGCGGAGTCCTCGATGTGTACCTAGCGTGTTGCGAGTCATAAGGCTCGGCGTTGTCGTAAACGGAAACATGGTCATCAGAGTCAGCACCGAGTGACTTCGTTGCCGGGGCGATTGACCCGGCACCGAAGGTACTCGTCGGTGATATCTGCGACTCCTGTGGCGGAGAAGTCCAGAGCGACGGCAAGGGGTCTGCGCTGCTAGAGAATGGCGTGAAAGGCGCGCCTGAAGTTGAAGTCGGCGAGAGTGTGGATGAGCCGGCGGTATACGGCGAATGAAGCATACTTGGTGAGACTGTCTGCGGCTCCGTCTCATGCGAAGGCGCTGACATAGCCATCATAGAGGAACTGGAGAAGACACGGCTCGGCAGGAGATGGGATGACGAGAGCGGATCCCGCCAAGGGGATACTTGTGCTGCCTCGAGCATCTCATAGGTTATTCCGTACGACGTTCCGAGGGAAGCACCGCAATCGTCGTCAAACTGTGCTTCAGTCAGGACCTAGCCCCCACGATTCCTTGATTTCGACGTACCTGCAGTGGCATAGCGCCACTGTCGATCATCTCGTCCGACTCCATTGCGTAGATTTCGGTCGAACGTGCCATGTCCAAAGGCCGAAACGGGAGGTCCAGCTCGGGAAGCTCCATCGGTGTGAGCATAAGTCCACTTGTCAAGTCACCGACAGAGTTGTGCTCAGGCGCGAACAGGTAGCCGTCACTCTCGGATGAGGTCGGCATCGAGTCGGCTTGAGGGCGAAGCGATGTCAAGGATGGCAGCTCCGAGCACTTGCACTGTCGTGAAGCGTGGCGAAGTCTGTGGTCGAGGTTAAGGAAGGACTGTGCTACGCTGCGTGCATCGTCGGACCAAACAAGAAGAGCGCCTTCGTCGCGCTGTGGCCACGATATGAGGTGAGTATCCAAGCGAGATAGTGGCGAAGATCACTGACCACAATGGCAGCAGATCGTGCAACTGACGTTTCGAGTATCGGATCGAGTGACGACAGGATTGGGAGGTCGATATTATCGTCGATGTGGATTAGCGGGGCAGCGGGATGACTATCATAAGGTCGTCGTCAGATTGGGGGAACGACGGGAAAGAACAAGTGCGTCACATACGTGTCAGCCAAGAGAACGTCGATGGTCGACGTTACTGCCTTGATGGCGGCCTGGGGTCGTACAGTACTGAAGAGCTTCGCGAAGGTTGATTGTTGTTCGTCGGGGTACAGCAGAACGCTTTGGTCGTTTGAGGTCAAACCCACAACCACGCTTTCGTAGTGCTGTTGTGAGCCCGGGATGGGTAGGCCTAACTGTCTGACGATGGAACGTAGCCGCTCCTGGTCGGCGATGCTCATGGTGAGCGAGGGAGAATTGTGCGGATCGGTGACCGTCAAGCTTCGCAGATTAAATCACTCTGCCCTGTGAGTCCATAAGCGCCGGACAATCAAATGGCTGCCGCCTCAAGGACGACGCGCCTTCCTGAAGGATGCCCATATCGGTCGTCGGAGATGAGGCTGCACAGGGCGAGTCTGCGTCTTCGTGAGATAGATCTCTTGTCAGTCCCGGCTGATAGGTGCCGTCGATGCGACAAAAAGAGCCGTTTGTGAGTCATAATAACAGCTTTGGGACTTCGGGGAGATGGTAACCGTGCCAATAGACAGCGACGTCGACCCAGCTCGTGCACATCTATTCATGATTAGCGTTCAGTCTTGCTTCCAATGCACCCGCAGGTCCTCCCCGCGGACTCAGAGATTGTGACATATACTATGAGCCCCCTGCTGTACCACAGTGTAAGGTATGTTAGTCGCGGCTTTAGAATTGGGATGTTTTCCCTGAGGCTGTGATTTTCATCTGCCGACGCCTCGTGGGGGCCACGATTCAAGGTGGTACAGGTTCCGCGGCTCTACTCGAGACCTTCACTTCCAAGGCATGCACTGCCGAGAATAGCGGAAGGTGCACTAAGGGATGCTGTTCAGGAAAGGCAGCACCAGTTAGCACGTTAGCGCCCGCTCATGTCCTGAGTGACCACCGCACCTCCTGGTCAGTAGTCCGTCGTTTTGAAAGGCTGTTCAAAAGAGTCTTCTGTGGAACTCGGAGTACGCTAAGCTGAGGGATATTTTGCATGCTCTGTATGCCCAGAATCCGAAGTAAGCCGAACAGCCAGTTACGACACTTTGACGGGGGACAGGTATGGTCCCTCGCCCTGAGGCCCGACTAGTGACTGCTGAGCGCGAGGCTCCAGTATTTTGAGACATCGATGAGCTTCTACTCGTCAATTTGATTGGGTCTAGGCGACGGCGGTCGGAGAGTATGCATCGGGCGTCACCTATGCCGCATCACGCGGGAGTGGTGAGAGCCTCGAGGCTCGCGACTTCTCACTTCTCACCCTCAGAGGGTGTACTGGAGTGAGGTAGACCAACGGTTTAAAATATTTTCCATAGATAACGGCCATAGTTGAGCTGAGAGTACGTTTCCTTCGAAGAGGCCGACGAAAGGGGAGGACAATGTCCGGGTCATGCCAGGTCATGCCGCCGGTTAGCGCGTGGGAAATGGGACCCACAGACACACTCAGTTACCATTTTCAGGCAATTTGCCTCTTACAGAATCATAATACCGCGCGGTGATAGGTAAGCTTGCCCCTGGGCCCTTTCTGATCTAAAGAGCAGGGTCCGCATGGACTGGAGACCTTCCCAATCCAAAGTCGACGTCCGTGTCTTTTTCCTAGCCACACATCCCTGCGTTCCGAATGCTTCGCTGGTGTGCTCTGCGGGCCGCACCGCAGCTTTGGGCCTAGCTGACAGCGCGTCGTCGTCCACCTCGCGGGTGTGAGCTTCTAGCTCTCTTAGTGTGGTATCACGGCTTACTCATGTCCTATTCCAGAACAAGAATGCCGCTCTGGTCCGTGCCTCTGGCCGACGTCCTTCTTGTTGAGGTTTTGCCGTCCACGAATCGCCTTAATGCGGTACAGGTATGCATCTAGTGGCACCGGATATCCAGAGAACCCGATTGTAATCCTATGCTTAGGCCGCTTGGCGTATATTGGGCTGATCAGCCGATTGAAGAAGCCCCGCGCCGCAGCATGCACAGCGTAAAGGTATCTGGGTTCCGTGAATCAGGACCGCCGCTTCAGTTCAGACCATATGTTGGGACTGCCAACCCGTCAGCTCCACAGGGCTCACTGGGTATTGACAGTATGAGAGTGGTTAGGATCATCTTAATTATCAGCTCGTTCTCCTCTCAGATATGACGCATACGGATGCTGTAATGGTATCAGGATGTTCATACGCGTCGTGCGTTCACCGTCTCAACTTCTGCTGCACACACTGACGAAAACGATATTTCAACGCCAAAGAAGTGGAACCTGGAAACTAGCGTTGGTCGTCAGGTTGCATTGCAGCACGAACTAAACAACAAGGGTGGGACTATCAAGTCGGAGTCAGAGAGGTGCTCTTGATTGTTGGTGCATTCGATAGATTTTGCGGTCTCTGCGATGCAGCAGCGATTGAATCGGCCGCACAGAAGCTTGGTCGGAACGCGAGGTCCTAACCCTCCCGTTATGTCCCTCGTCTCCGTCTTTTCCAAGGCGTTGATCTTGAGACACTCCGGCGGGCTCACTTGTGTATTTGCTTTCACAGAGCTCCTTTACTTTCTGCGATTTCACCCTCTTGGCTGATAGATGCGCTCTATGGATCTTTTCGGCACCGTGATTCCACTCGAATCGCTACCGAATACACTGCCGTCGGTCGGGTCCCACTCATCACTCTCATCAC
Organism: Daedalea quercina L-15889; assembly: GCA_001632345.1. Lineage (NCBI taxonomy): Eukaryota > Fungi > Basidiomycota > Agaricomycetes > Polyporales > Fomitopsidaceae > Fomitopsis > Fomitopsis quercina. The sequence continues at coordinate 39,242 of KV429109.1, forward strand.
TGCGTTATTGCCGACTACAATTTGTCATGCTAGCCTTTCACAACCGCACTGGACACTGGAATGCTTCACATTGCTATTATTGTGACTGCCAAACTCCCGTCCGCGGAGCATCGAATATGAACTTACATCCGAATACTCTTGCTTGCTCTCATCTTTCCACTATGTTCTCATACCTGCCATAACTCGAGTCCGCCCCCGGCGATATTGTCCTAGAACTACTTGAGCCACCTACCACCAACAAGGAGAGATCTGCCTACCGATCGAGGAGTTACGGCAACCAGCGCCACGCCCATCCTTGGTCAAGTTCCGTGCGGCGAAGTCGATAGCGGTGGGCGTCTACTGCCATATGAAGTAGGAGGAGAACGCACCTGCGGAGACCAGCATCGGGATGCTAGATCGCGCAGGGATTTCAAGCCCGTCAAGGTCGAACTGCCAAAGACGGTGAGTCCGGAGTGCGCTTCACAATTAGCTTCCTCACGTAACGGGCTCACATGCCACCGAAGCTCAGCCACGTTGGCAGCCGCGGAGCGCGTTCCTCCTTGTACATTCCTACACTACCCACCGTAGCCCAATCATGGCGGCACTGATATGTCAATGACCACAATTACGCAAGATTCAGATGATGCGTGCAACGTAGCAGGACCGTGGCATCTCTTACGTACAGCCGTCTTATATTGACGAAAGGGAGTTTCCGGGTGCTCAGCACAGGTGTGTAGCATCGTTGGATTTTTCTGTCTTTCTGATTCTAACGTTGCGACCTGCCGTGCTGGAGCACAAGATCGAGTTTCACAGAGTGACTAGGTACTAATTCCGCCAGCCCGGCCCAGCCTAACATTTCCCTCGACGAGGAGGCTGTGTAGGTTAAGGCAATGGTCTTTGCTGCATCAGAAAGCAGCTTTGATACTTGAGGTTCGCATCAGCACCCTCATCACAAGTGCGGCATTTCGTCTGACGGCCATAGTAGGGGATGCAGTATCGAGGAGAAAAGTCATGTAGCAAGATTCGGCAGCGAGCGCTTAAACGACTTGAGCACGGGACAGAGCGTGAGCTATGTCGTCATCGGCGGCTTAGTAATCGCACTGACTTAGTTGAGTGCAGGGTCGCTTAACTCGCAAGTCTTTGCCTATTCTCAATCCCATCACTGTCCTCTCAGGCAAGTGTCGCTGAATTGAAAGCGAGTGCACGAGAATTGATTCTAATTGGATCATTATGCCACGCTTCGAATGAACTACATCATTCCTCGATACATATTGCCACCGCATAGCTCGGCCACAATGAATTACAGATCCGGCGTCCACGTCCTAGCGTTCGATATCTACGGCACAATTCTGAACACGGGTAGCATCACATCGGGAATCAAAAACCACACTGGCCTAGACAACGAGAAGGCCACTCAGCTCAGTCAACTGTGGCGGCGCTTTCAACTCGAGTGCGTGCAAGAAGACTTCACTCAGTCCCAATCTTTACGTCTGTTTTCTTAGGTACACATGGCGACTGAATTCGATGGGTGAGTGTCGATAAGAATCCATGAGTGAGGTTGGTGTTACTTTTTGGCTGATCGATGGTGGATCATTATGTTACAGGTCTCTACGAGTCGTTCGATACCGTCACCGCGAACAGTCTTAAGCACGCGGCCGCGGAGATGGGCCTCAGACTCGCGGACAACGAGATCGCTGCCTTGATGAGCGACTATAGTCATCTTCTCCCGTGAGTCGCGGGCACGTTCGGGCTTCATGGTAGACACTGGAAAGCCCGCCGGACGCAGTCACAAGCGCTCATTACGCTACCGCCTCGTCAGTGTGGATCGCTTTACCATGTCCTCCGCCGCAAGGTCGATTGCAATTGCGGCGTGATATGCACTACGGCACTATGATAGCGCTTCGCTGAACGCTGAACGCTGACAAAATTGCTCAGGTTCGACGACGCAATTCCGGCCCTGCAGGAGCTGAGTCAAAATCCTGACATCAAGGTCGTCATTTTCAGTAATGGTCAGCATTTGCACTATACATACTCGGTTTTAGAGCTTTCTCTAACATCGTTTGTGTCCTATGTTGTTGTGCCGATATAGGTACGGAACAGGTCAGTCCAGAGATACTCGCTCTTGAGCAGGAGTCTCACTTTCTTTTATCCTCGCAGATGGTCTCTACTGCTTTGCATACATCCCTTCCGGAGGCACTTCTACCGCTTCCATTGTACCTTGCGGACTCAGTGAGGCGGTACAAGCCAGCGCCGGCCATCTATAATGGATTACGCAAGGCTTTCAGCGATGCACCCGGAGCTCAGGGCGACTCGCCCGACGTCTGGCTCGTGAGCGGGTAAGCAATCGGTTGCATTCTTTGTAACATTGAATAGGGAAAACTAATGTTCCTTGCTCGTCCCTGCGGCGTCTGCGGTCATCGTGCCCATCATGGTGCAGAAACCCCTTCGACGTGACTGGCGCTCGTGCTGCCGGGTTGGGAGCTTTCTGGGTTGACCGAGCTGTTGGAGGTTGGAAGGACCAGCTTCCTATGCCCCAGTCAGGTGCTGGCCCCCTTAGGATCGTGAACAGTCTGCAGGAGATTGCGTCCATAGTCAAGGAGCAATCTTGAACACTTCATACCTTCCGCTCTGCCAGGACGAGAGTATTCTTAACATGCGAATCCACAATGACTCTCGACACGAGGCCAAACAATATCAATGCATTCGTCGTTCAACAACGCAGCTTTGGTACATGTGCTGTTGTAGCCAGAGAACCAAGTCACGTGCATGTACATAACACGTTCGAAACGTACGTACGAAAGACTTTCTGAGCTGTGGCAAGTACCGACATTGCCGTGCGTTATGCGGCTTGCACCGGATTGTTTTTCGGCGCGACGGTCCATGGAACCGACGCTGATAGGCATGTGATGGACCGCAGGAAGCCGCCATGGGAATGTGTAGTCCGCACGGAGCATACAGCTTGCATACACGACTGGCTGTTACAGGAAGTCCCAATCTGAGCTTGTATCCGAAGCGCAGTCTTCGCTTCGATTCGGGGAATGAGGATTGTTTGGCCGCAACCGCCCTTTGCCCTTCCTACTCTTGTGCGCTCGAAGCAGCGGAGAACTCGGCAGGAATGAGTCGTCCAGGTCACTCCATGATGAAGATGATGAGTGCGGTGAGGAAGGGGAGCTCATTGGGCCGTCCACGTCAGAACCCGGTTCTGGGGTGCCCAAGTCTGCGACGACATCTAAGGGTGCAGGGGCGTTGAGATCAACAGAGGAAACGGTTGGCGAGGGCACGCCCGATGTGAATGCCAGCTCGACGTCCCCTTCCCGGATAGTCTCCATACTCGCCGTGCGGCGCAGATTCCTGCGGCGCTCCCACTGCAGGAGCTCCTCTTGCTCGCGATGGTGACGCACAAACATCTCGTCCCATACTCCGCGTGGGCTGTGCGCGCCCTTCGTACGGACATGCCACTCTGTGTCGAGCATCGCCATGGATATGACGTCGCGGTATCCGCCGCCCACCGCCGGGGCCATGATCGCGCGACGGCGGGTACCTTCGAACGTGAAACCGAGCGAGGTGAAGACGGTGCGCGCGACGTCGCCCGTTGGCCCTTCCATGATGAGGGCCTGCACGCGGTGTGCCCAGAGGTTGTTGAATGCATATTCGAGGGCTGCTGTGAGCACGGGTGTGGCATGGCCATGGTTGCGCCACCGGGGAAGGAAAGAGAGAGCGATGTTGTACTCGGAGGCCATTTCGGTCCTGTAGAAGTAGAGGACACCAATCGTGTAGATCATCGGTCCGCTCTCCTTCTCTTCTGTTGGCGATGAGGGCTGGAGAGCTGAAGGCATCGCTGCATGCCACGTGTTTCGGATCTCCCAACCTGGCCAATGTACTGGCTGCGTGTCGGGTGCTCGCAGCGCATCTTCTGCATCAGCCCACGTCTCCTCATCCAGCAGATTCGGCTGCTTTTCCTCCTCGCCCTCCTCGGTCTCTTGTACTAGCATAGTGGCTTTGAGCTGTATGGCAGCGAACATAATGCATTGGTCGGAGGCAGCGAAGTCAAAGAGTACGGAGTGCTGCGTCGTCACGGCCTCCACGCTGTAAGGATGCAGCTCCTCCCAAGCCAACAGAACGTCCTCGATGTTGATAGCGGCACTTTCGAGGGATGTCTCTAGCGTGAATTCGTTTTGCCAAGTCCCTCTGTCATCAGACGATGCCATGGCTAGTGAGGGAGAGGAGTGAGTGGAAGGCGTGCAGCGCGAAGACTTGATATGAGATCTAGAGTACATTTACTTTGGTCATAGTGCGACTAACTCTGAATATTCATATAGGTGTCCTTCGACGGCACCGATGAACGTTAACCTTATTTCCGACTCACAAGTTTCAACGGCCTGGACAGATAAGCGCCTCCTTTCACGGAGCTAATCGTTGTGTAGTGAGGATTCACGGACACTTGGACAGCTGTACTATGCGGTAAGATACACCCGTGAATACGAGAGAACATGAAAGATTGCAAAAGACCTGAGAACTTAGCGACGACACGATACTCACAGTAAGGCACCTTCTCAAAAGTATGCGAGTCCGCATGTGGACATAGTGTCATCCTGGTCTGGTATTGGGCGTACCGCTCGTCGAAGCACCCACGTGCAGGTTCGATATCAGTCAATGCCATGCAGAAGGTTTGGGAGATACGTATCACACGCTGTCAAATTGTCTTCTGCGCATTCCACAGCCTGGCCGGAACTTGGTAGGTCGCAACGGCACACAGTTGATCTTGTGGTCCTCGGGACAACTGCAGCATGATAAAGAAAGGCGACGTGTTCTCATGAGACGCCTGCATCTGATGATACGTTCACGATATATGTTGACCAAGATGCAGGAGTTCCACCAAAAGTGACATTTGACGGTAGCGTACAATCCTGTGCCACGTTTATTGCATTCAGTCAATCGAAGGTGAAACTAAAATGGTACATGGAGAGTCAATGCATACCTACATTACGGTGCCTGCTCCAGCGCACAGAAATGGTCGATTTCACGACGAAGCTAACTTTAGCGGATAGTAGGGGAATGAAAGAGTAAAGCCGTATGTTCGATTAGACAGTTAGAATGGCAAACTGGTGACTGGTCGTCTCTTGAGTTCAGAGCCTGACGCTGCATGAACGGTCGAGCGGACGAGCGGCGCTTCAAATTGGATATCGTGGGAATGCCCATCTTGTGAGTCGATTTAATTGTGACGTTTCAGTTCATATCCTACCTCGCTATGCAACGGTCGTAGCCCCCCTATGCTCTAATTTCCAGCAGCGAAAAGCCGAACGCCTGATTGAATTTCTAGGTATTATGTTCCGGTTGTAGACATTAGCAGTACTGGTAAGATGTATCAGCATACATAGCGCAGTGAACCGAGCGGCCGAAGAGACGAAGTGGTGGCGCGATGGCCATGACATGGGAACGAGGCCAAGCGAAGGTAATATTGATGTCGTGCGGGGCGCAGCCCGCAGGGCTGCCCGACTCGAAACGAACTTCCCGGACCTGTGGGGCAACGGGTGAGCTGCGAGGGTGGGCAGGACCCACCGCGGCAGCGAACTCCCGATGTGCTCCGAGCCAGTGGTTGAATATGTTACTATCGGGCTTACTAGTTTCCATTCTGAGTGTATCAGGCGAGACGTCGCGGTGCTAGAGAGAGGCGAGTGGGTGGAAAAAACGACCCGAGGCTCGGTCGAAGGCTCTAGGCTGCCCTGTCCGAGGTCGGGATGGGCGCGCAAGGAGAGAAGCGGCGCGCGCCTAATACCTCGCTGCCGTACTTAGATTCATTTCTGCGGTCGGCTCGTGCCTCGCCTCACTCAGAGTACCAACAGTGATAATGGTACGGAAGATATGCGTTGATTCACATAGAGACAATTTCAAAACGTTACAGCAACAAGATGACTTTGTTTGAAGAGTAGCGACGTGCAGAGCGGACAGGTAGCATCGGACAGCAGGTACGGTTGTGGGATGGCAAAGCGAATGAAAAGGGATAACAGACAAACAAAATGCGAGACAAAACATTGGGCGAGTGCTCAAAGCAGGCGGAAACACGATACTGAGGGAAGAAGACGTGTTGATACGACTAGTCCGAGCATGTCCAAGTTGATGATCATAGACTTTGAGAGAAGTAGCACGGCCCGAGTATCTTCATCGAGCTCTCGGACTATTGGTAGACAGCGAGCTCCAGTGGAGATCCTGAGGCTGCTCGCTTGGAGGCAAGTCGAAAGCAGTGCCATCGCCGAAGATAGCACCTGGCCCAAGCGGTAGCACCATCGAGCCAGAGAGGTTCTCAAGTTCAGTCGGCGCGGGGTATGTAGCATAAGCACCCTTGAAGCGGGGTTCTCGTTGCAGAAGAAGCCCATCGGTCATGGCTGGAGACGTCTGCGTAGATGGGTTTACCCACGGTGGCCCGAGACTAGTGGACGCAGCAAGGTTTTCGGTTCGTGTCTCCACACCGCCTGAAAGCTCATACGCACTGTTCAAGTGCGGAGCAGCGGTATGATCATCTGCGAGACATGTCGTCAGATATCTGGGTAATTTGAACGACCGTATAAGCACGTACCTCCAGTCGTCTCGTCCTGCGACATAGTGGCGAGCGGGTAGTCCGTGGACATCGTGGCATTCCACCACATCTGGGCACTCTCGGTGAGCTCCCTCAGACTGGCCTCTGGCCCCAGCTCTGAGTACGTTCCTGCCGCTGGCTGTTCACAGGAGAGCATGCCGTAGTTGTCCCACCCCTGTTCTTCCCATGAAGTCGACTCGGAAGGAGATGAGGGACTCTGGAGTGTTGCAGGAGTGGCGGGCAGCTCCAGTGTCGGAGACGGTGGGGGCAATAGTTCTGACGCGGAGTACGGGCTCAGATAGTCTTCACTGCTGTGCGCTGAAGTCGGGCTGGTAGGAGAGCGGTAGGTGTAGTGCCTTTGATAGTATGCCCCGGCCATATGCGATCCGTCCTCGGGATGCATGGGCAAGGACTGATACTGCCAGGGACTGACAAGAGGCGTCTGCGTCGGACAGAGGCGCTCGTAGCCATGGGAGGCGGGTGCATTGTAGGTTGATGAATATGATGTTGGCGAAGTCCTGGCTCCATACCCGGTGCGAGAAGTCATTGTAGAGATCGTAGAAGGCGGAGAGTGGACAGAAGCAGCAGCGTATGTGCTCGTTCCTGGGGCGGCGGAGTGTGAAGGGGATATGAGTTGCCCTGCCTGGAAGGGGGACCGCGATGTACTACGGCCATATGCCGGAGAGTATGAGTTCCAGATGGGCGATGAGGTCGGCGGGGGGAGGGCCTGTGGCGTCCGAGCCTGCAGGGGGAGACCCGACATGTCATGCTGCCCATGTGATGAGGCGAAGACAGTGGTCGACTGCCGTTGTGGGATGGGCTCTGCCGGAGGCAGGATTGGAGATCTAAATATGGGCCGCCGGGATTGTGGTTGGACACTTTCAGGGAGCAGCAGCCTCTCCATAGGTATGCCATGCTCGCTCGCGCCTGTGTTATGCGAGCCTTGGTTGTCGTCGACGGCGTGAGTGGCGGTTCCATCGGCAGAGGTCGTCTCGTTACTGAACTCCGATACCTCCGGTGTGGCAGAAAAGCTGGTCTCGTTGCCACTAGTAGCTGCGGCATGGAGGGAAGTGGCAGCGTACGTGCTGTTGCCCCAACGTTCATTCCACACCACCTCGAACTACGTGGCGAGAATTAGACAGACAACAAGGGAAGTAAGGCAGGGGCCATACCTGCTCGATATTAGCACATCCATTTCTCAGACGGGCATGTACAATTGGCTTCTCCCTGGTGTTGTTCTTCCTCATGCGCGCTTGATAACCGCGGAGATGCGGACTATAAGGCAACCACCGAGTACAAGAGAAGAACAGGAAGCGGAGAGAAAACGTCTCCGCGATGGTACGAAGGAAGAGGAGTACAGCTCAGCGACTCCCGACGCGCGTATACATATCGATGGAGAGTACACCACGCGAGTATTCCCGCCGTGCAGTGCCATGCCTCCGACGCTACCCGCCGGACTGTACACGGCGCACGGCATTGGGACTCTCTGAAATGGAGGGCGTCGACGTACGACGTATAGGGGTCGGCATCCAGGAGAGCGCTCGGAGTTCCCAAAGGCAAGCGCAATATGGTAATTGAGCAGGCTTCGAACGGAGGGCGATGCTGAGATGACCATATCCAGCCAACAGGTAGGTCGTACAGCTGTGTGACAAGGCGAAGGGCAATGATTCCGTCGGGAACCATAAAGGTCAAGTGTTTTCATATCTATAAACAGATAACTGTTTAGTTACTTGCAGGATATCTCGGCGCGCTTGCTGTGATACTGGTCGCTAGAACGAGAGCCACTTCAGCGTATGCTTCATGTTGAATACTCATCTTGCTTTCGACTGACCTATAAGTGTGTCTGATTCGATGAAGAACCTCCAGCATCGGGGTACAAAAGGATCTTGCTTGGAGCTGGCGACCGCTTGTGTGCTGGCTGGACAGCTTAGCATCATGAGGGTCGGTCTGTCGAGACGTTGGAGGCACGACAAGCGTCAAATTACGTATACGGGATCACAGCACGTGATCGCGTTGGCAGCGTGTCCTTATTATAAGGTACCGTAGAACGGTATGTAGGGCGCCTACCACTCTGTTGTCCTGGTCCAGTTCACCGAACTTCTTCGTCTGCTGCAAGATCGCGTCAAGTATTCATGAAACCTGTCGTCTCATCTCTCGCCGATTACTGGTCTCTCTGTAACATAATAATGAAGATTCATCGGCTATCTCCCTGCGTCGTTACCTTGCTCGCTGGCGGGTGCTGCTTGTCTAATGTGGGTGCCTGGGTAGTGCCTGGGTGAGTATCATTGTCTATTACTCGTGTACGCCGTGCGTCTCACGAAGTAGAATGCTTCATGTCTGCTCTGCCTCGGATCCCTCTGCCTCTATGTAGGGTACTCGACCAAATCGGACCTATCAGATCCTGAACAGCACCGTTTGTCGGTTATGGTCCTTCGCTTCTACAAGTGGATGTGTCGATTGGGCTCTACGCTCGGGCGTACCTGTCGAATCTGGTCATATTAACATCTGTCCTCGATACTCCACAGCTCCCACGTCATCAACCTACCGGCTTCCCTCCGGATGGTCTGCCTTGTTTTTCGCCAGCGACACATTCCGATCCTGCCTCAGCAAAGCTATGCTAAGTCTTCTCTGTTCCTGGCTGCTGCGGACATTGAAGAGGCTGTTGCGTTGCTTCCCGAGGGGATACACACCGGCGTTTGCGGGTAAGGGATAAGGAGGCACTGGCGTGCTGTCTGAGCCTCCGCGTGCACCCTCTGCGTCGGCGCTCAAGCTGAGAGAGGAGGAGAGTGTGATCAAAGACTGAAAGGTGCGCACAATTCAACTTGAGAAACGTCGCGCCCTGCTGTTTACTTCACTTATACAGTGCATTGAGAGTGGAATTGCCACGCAAGGCACGTATCACCGATTCCTCGAATGTCAACTGTTGCCTCCGACGTCAACCCAAATGAACGATGAAGCTTTTTGGCATGCATACGCACGAGTGGCGGACGCTCCTGGTCGCTGACGGAACGCGGAACGCAACGTGATGTTACTCGTATGGTGGTCTGTAATCCATCCAATCTGACCTTTAACCTAGTGGCTAAGTGACCTATTTCAAGCCATTCTGTTCTTTCCCCTTTCTGAAGGCTGACGCGCTTTGCCTACAATCCTGGATGAGCAATGTCGGCTCATTCAACTAGAGTCTGTGGCTTAGCGGGAATCCAGAGCAGCATTAGGTCGAGGTGACTTTGGCTTGATACGATCCTGGGGTGAGTCATATACTGTTTACGTGTATTCATACGTCTACGCCCAGTGGTGCGCTCGGTAAGTTGTAATATACATATGTAATCAAGCACGCTGCTTGTCGCCATTTTCTCCGATTCAGTCGTCTCCACCTTTTCTACGAGTTTCCCAACTCCCATTCGATGGCTTCTGTGTCAGGAACCCTCGGCCTGATGTCTCTTATAGTTTGTCAATGTGAATAGAAACTTCGCGCGATGATCCCGTGGGCAGTTGAAGCGTTTCAATCACTTGAGTTTGCCGTCGTCGCCTCTATTAACTCGCCAGCGCTACGGGTCCTTGGACCTTCAGCACATTGGCAGTGCATGGACCTACCTTGCCTACTGCTACTTACACCGAATACTCGGCTTTGTTGTATTGGTTGACTTCGTGATATCGCAAGCAAACGAGAATCTCGAGCAAACTACTGATCTTAACACCTTCCGGCGTCTCTATCTACTTGAACGCGCTGTTACGAGAAGGGCTCAGGCTCCTAAAACCAGCCGGCCTACAGCGTTCTAGGCTATATCCTAAAATGGCAACTCGTGGTTATTGCGAGCGAAGCGAGCATGTCTCAGCTAGGGGGTGAACCCAGGCAACAAATATGTACAAACATTCCGTTCTTTTTTATTTTATTTTATTAATTCTGCATGTTTAGAGCCCTAGCTACTTAAACTAATGTGGGCTAATAATATTTATTGAGCAGGCTCATCCTCCTGGAGGGGGTGTGCCCCCCAGGGCCAGAGCATTTCCGGGCGGCAGATACAGGTTGCGATCCCTGTACAGTGCCTCTTTGAGTTCCACGTCTTGCAACTGACTCAGATCCGCCACGTCAGTGACGTCCAGGTCTAGAAGCACGATAAGCTGCGGCAGTGGCGGGGCGGCTTCTTCGCTCCCCAACATGCTACCGTTGACGAAATTGCCTTCGTCATCTGAGTCCTCCCAATTCGAGATCTCGATCTGCCTGGCCTTCCACTCTTCGAGTGTTGCAGCATTCACCTGACCTGCATGGTCAGGGTTGCTCGTCCAGGATGAATATAGTTCTTGCGCGAAGCGCTCGGACCTGTCATATGAGTTGTCGATCCAATCAACGACAGCCTCGTGTTCCATTTTGAATTGGACCGCGCCAAAGCCTCGGAACCATTTCTTCATCATTTCCTCCCACTTGCCCTGGCGATAGGACATGTGAGCGGTAAGTCTGGCGACGTTGAACAATCGTTCTTCGCTGTTTTGCAGGTCGTCCCTAGCCTTGGCCAATATTTCAGACCAGGTGAAGGTACCCACCAATGGGTTGATTTTGACAAAATCAACAATATCACTCGGTTTCCAGTTACGCTGGAATCTAGAGTAATACATAACCATGTTCTTCTGACGCCACCCGAAGGGGCCAATAAATGGCTTGTGAGAGTGCGGCTGGATTCGGATCCAGAATGGGCACTTGAATAGCTGGTGATCTTGGGTATCGAGTTGATCTCCGAGTCCGCATGCACATCTGATCGGTCCCTCCTTCTTGAACCGACTGTTGAACTTCGACTATTTTGGGTGTTACATGATGGGATAGGACTTATCCTTACCC